>JANHGN010000524.1:53487-150792 GCA_024605025.1 Megaceryle maxima | reverse complement strand
AGTTACAGCTCTCCAGCTGGACTTGGCACCATTGACCACCACTCTCTGGACTCTATTGTCCAACCAGTTACTAATCCTCTTAATATCTGCTCATCTATTCCATACTTCCTGAGTTTCTCCACAAGGATATGATTCTATGATAGCTAATCAGATCCAGAAGAAACATTAATGGAAACGTGCACTAAGTGGACCTCTCCTTGGTTCACCATGTTGCCTTGCCACAGAAAACTGAAGCAGGTTCAAGTTTGTCGTTCTCTTCCTGAAGACCTCAATGGCTTAACAAAGATAATTTCATTTCTAGGAGAAACATGAAACTCTTTAGAGTGGCATCAAAGCTTATTTGTGCAGGAGATGGCATTTCCAACAACAACAAAAGTCTGTGGAACAGCTCTTATAAAGTCTAGGGATCATAACAAATTGTGTGCATTTTAAGTGCAAAGGACTTTTCCTTGATTTTTTTCTCCTCCAAAAGATATTTGTGTCTATGAGAATTCCAGCACATACCTGTGCCCCCCCAGGTCTGTGGCACACAAATGCACAATCCTTCCCTGGGCATAGAAATATGAATGTGGTAAATGTGCTTTTCCTTCCCTTCTTGCAGTAAATAGACACACTTAGGGTTTTTTTCCCCCAAGTGTCCTTTTCCCCACATTCTCCTAACAGCAGACTCTGTCTCCAAATGAATCCCATCTGTCCTTCCTTCCTTGAGCTTCTTACTGAGCCAGGGACCCTCTGTGTCCCCCACTAAGCCAAACATCTCCCCATTCCCCATGCTTTTCTGATTGACTTCCAACTCTTACTTAAGCATCATCTGTCTCCTCTTTTCACCCCTCAGTTACTATTTGTCTTCCCTTTCTCACATCAGTGTCATCTTACCTGATTTTTTCCCCTTTTCTTTTTTTTTCTACCTTTTCCCTCCTTCCTCCACATTCAGGTCTAGTTGCTTCCTTTGCAGGGCCAGCTGGATCCCAGGCGCATCCGCTGGCAGTGCAGGAGAAGGAAGGGCTTCCTGCCCTAGAGTGCAGTGCTGGATGAGCATTCCTTGTGGGCTTTGCTGTGGAAATGTCCATGACTCCACATAGTCTGAGCTGAAATATGTCTAGTTATTCTTTGCAGTTGGCATGTGGATAACCCCACTGGGCTCCTAGGAGGAGCTTTATTATGTTCCTGGAAAAGGGAGTCCTTGGAAATTTTAGCTGTCAAACTCCAACAAAGCCTGCACTGAGTACTTGAGAATGGGTGTGCTTTTTTTCACAAAGATAGTAAATTTGCTAAATTCAGTCAGATTTCCACAAAAAGGACAAAAGGGAAACCCCTGCTGCAAAGGTGAGACAGCCTAATCCAGAGTACACAGATTCTTGGGCATTTAGACAAAGTTTCAAGACTTTTGTAATGTGACCAAAACAGTATTTCCCCATTTTGAGAGAAAGAAGAAATACTTTTTGGCTAAGTAGATAAAAAACAAAAGCAATTTCAGATTTATTTGGTTGAGTTTAGCAAAATTATAAATTATAAAAGTCCTCTCAGTGGGACTTATCAAACAATAATAGATGCTCTATCATCTGCCTGTAAGAATACATTAGAACAGCCATGACTGAAGTTGATGAGGCTCTGAGCCCAATATTCAGGCTTAGGAAAGCACATGTAGGTTCATACCTGCACTGATACAAATACTAACAGTCTCTTACGTTACCCAGAGAAGGACATTTTATAGTGCAAAATGTGACCCCCTGCTTTGTAGGGAATTGAATATACTAGAAGGAAAATTTGCCTGCCCCTCAGCATTCAGGCATTAATTTCAGATCACTGCAATGCTGCTTTAAATTATCACAGAACCATAGAATCATAGAATGGTGGGGGTTGGAAGGGACCTCTAAAGGTCATAGAGTCAAACCCCCCCTGACAGAGAGGGATCATCTAGGGCAAGCCACACAAGAACATATCCAGGAGGGGTTTGAAAGTTTCTGGAGAAGGGGACCCCACAACCCCTCTGAGCAGCCTGTTCCAGTGCTCTGTCACCCTTACAGTAAAGAAGTTTTTCCTCATGTTGAGGTGGAACTTCCTGTGTTCCAGCTTGTGACCATTGCCCCATATCCTATCACAGGGCCCTACTGAAAAGAGACTGTCCCCTTCTACTTGACACCCACCCTTGAGATATTTGTCAACATTAATAAGATCCCCTCTCAGTCTTCTCTTATCCAGACTAAAAAGCTCCAGGTCTCTCAGCCTTCCTTCCTTAAGAGAGATGTTCCAGTCCCTTAATCATCCTCATAGCCCTCCATTGGACTTTCTCTAGTATTTCCCTGTCTCTCTTGAACTAGGGAGACCAGAACTGGACACAATATTCCAGATTTGGTCTCACCAAGGCAGAGTAGAGGGGGAAGAGAACCTTCCTTGACCTGTTGGACACACTCCTCTTAATGGTCCCCAGGAGACCATTGACCTTCCTGACCACAAGGGTACATTGCTGTCTCATGGATAACTTCTTGTCCACCCTGGTCCTTCTTCACAGAGCTGCTTTCCAGCAGCTCAACCCCTAATCTGTACTGGTGTATGGTGTTATAGTTCCCCAGATGTAGGACTCTACACTTATACTTGTTGAACTTCATAAGGTTTATCTTTGCCCGTCTCTCCAGTCTGACCAGATCATTTTGTCCTGGGCAGCATCCTTCAACACCAGCTGAGTATTGAGGATCTACTATCTCCCATAAGAAGTGGGCACTGCCCTTAACATTTGTTTCATTTGTTCTAGAAAATCCCCAGAGAGCAAAGCATACTGACAAAGATCACCTGGATTTAGTGACAGGTAATAGTTATTTATATGAAAATGTCCATAAGAAAGGCATAGCTGAAGATACTATTTTGCACAAAATATAATACTGTCATCCACTGAATGATGTACCTTTAGCCTATCCAGCAGTGTAAGAGCTTGGCTTTGGATACCTTTCTGGTAGATCAGAGACCTAAATACAATTTTAGAATTGAATTAAGACAGGTAGATTTGTGACCCTCCCCCAAATATAAGCAGTCCAGAAACCAACTAATTCAATTTATAAACATAGGCAAGAAGTTTTATAGGTCAGTAACAGTTATATTATATGTAATTTCTTAAGTATAATTCCTGGGGAATACTAAAGAAAATAATTAAACCATCTGACATATTAAATGGCCCAAGGCCTGCTTCTCAGGAAGGGATGCACTTTGGTCACGCTCTTGCTTTTTGGCCTGGGCACGTAACAATAATAATTAGGGTGCCCCTCTGTCATCCTGATCCTAGCAATCATAATTTTCCTGCTGTCCTTTCATTTATTTCCCCTTAAAATATCTTTGACCGAGTGTAAAATACTTTATTCTGTTAGGAATATGTTTAAGTCTAAAATGATTTTTCCATCCCAAATTGAGGCAAGAAGTCCAATGACCTCTAGGTGGGAATGGCCATAGCTTGTAAAGTTCAGGGTTTTTGCAAGCCTCAGACAAGCTATGGGCAGAAAGCCATTCAAAAAATAAAAAAGTTTTTATAATATAATTGTGGTACCACCAAACATCATGTGGTGGTGATGGTACTGTTGGTTGGTTTTGTTTGTTTTGTTTTGTTTATTTTTTTCCAAGGATGATTTGAATAAAATAGAAAGTAAACATGTTTGTCTATTTCACAGGAAACTGGTATTATTTGTGGGCTAGAAATAGAAGAACACTTCCTCCCTTTGTGTCCTGAAGATAGGCTGCTAAAATCTCAATGCCCTCTCTACAGAATGAATGTTCATGGCCTCTTTGCAGAAGCAGGGCTTGAGATCAAACCCCTCCTTGCTCACTGAACTGCTCATGTGTTGCCTTTACAGTTCAGGGGCAGAGACTTGGATTTAACATATACGTATACACCATTTCAGATAACTGCCAAGTTTGTATAGAAGCGAAACAATGGAAGTGTTAATCAGTGAAATAAAAATATCGGTCCCCATAACCACCCTATGCCTATAGCTTAAAGGAGCTGTATGGAAGCTCTGGTGCAGCCTGCAGTTTGTTATTTCATCAACATGCTGTATAGACAGGCTTGAGGACATCCACAGGTTGGGGCTGTGGGGTTTTTTTTGTCTCCCAACAAAAAATTTTGAGCTTTCCTGTAAAGTTCTAGGCAGACCATGAAAGTCTCTTGCGTGAGAGATTATCACAGTTGGATCTCACTAGCTGAATGGAGATGTTACAGATAACTCAGACAGATGTAAGGGTTAGGGAAGCCAAGAGATGACTGCCCATTGATTGCAAATGAGCTTTCCTGAGCACTGCAGAAGCAAGCCTGAATTTTCTGTTAATTGTTAATTGAAATCTCTGGGCTTGGCTAACTCACATCTGTATGGGCCAGAACTTGGCGTGTTCATTTACATGTGTTTTTGTAACTGAAATAAACAAATCAGTACAAACAAAGCAAAACAACATGGAGTTACATAGTGATGTCATTGCTGTTATTTTGCCTATACTCTTATTTGCCCACATTTGTGCTAGTAAAACAGCACATCAGGTGTGTTTCTTCCCAGACACAGTCCATCTGGATGGGATGTGGAGGGAGAGATCCCTTCATGATGATGGAAAATAGGAAAGCTCCAGTTTTCAGTAGTGTGACCTGCTTTCTGGAAATCTGCAAGGCAGGCTGCTCATGGGAATGCCCCTCCACCTTTATAAGTCTTTTTCTGGTGAGTGGATTTAAGCTCAAACAACATGAATCTCTCAATTCCCTCAAAAAAGCTGGGAATTTGATAGTATGTCGTGAAAGGCAGTGAAAAGACAGTCTAATAATTTTAAATTCTGTCTTGGATATGTGTGGGCCATGTTGATTAAACCACCCACATGCATCCACGGCAGAATCTGGCACACACAGACCTGTCCTCTTTTTTTCTTCCTGTCTAGTGGGTAAGATTGGGCTTCTATCATTTAGACTACTTACAGAATAAAAATTATAATGTATGATTAACTTCCACTTACAGGAAATTTCTAGTTATTTGTAAAAAATAAATATTAAGCATAATTAAATGTATGATTTAAAGTCTATTGCAACAGTAGTAGTAACAATATACTACAGAATACTGGTATACTACTAATAGCAGTATATTAACTATACACATAAAATATACGTATAACAATATATATACTAACAATAGTATATACAACAATATACAACAATACAACTACATTGTATTTAAACATTAGGAAAACATCTCTATAATCTACAGACATTATAGATTTTAAACTCCAAGAAGACTGCGTGTTGTGGTTAACGCCCACCCAGCCATCATGAAACACCACCACACAGACACTCACTCCCTCCTACCCACCCTCTGGTGGGATGGGGAGGAGAATAAACAACACAAGTCTCAAGGGCTGAGACTAAGGACAGGGAGGGCTCACTCACCACTTATGGTCATGGGCAAAAGACAGACTCAACTTGGGGAAACAATATCAATTTAATTCAACCAACAAAACCGCCACCAAGTTATCAATTGAATCAGAGTGGGACAGTGAGAAAAACAACTGGGACTTAAACATACCTTCCCCCACCATCTTCCCAGGCTCAGCTCTGCTCCCAATTGTCTACCTCCTACCTTCCAGTGGTGGAGGGTAGTATAGAATCATAGAATCATTATGGTTGAAGGGACCTATAGGCCAACCTTTATCCTAACATCTCTCTATCCACTAGACCATAGCCTGAAGTGCTATCTCTACTCGTTTTTTAAACACCTCCAGGGATGGTGACTCCACCACCTCCCTGGGCAGCCTGTTCCAGTGCCTAATAGGGAATGGGGCCTGTGGTCAGTCGATACCATGCTGTCTCTGACACTCCTTCCTCCTGGCAGTCCACCCCCGCTGCAACGCAGTATCTCTCCCACAAGTCTCCCAGTGACAACTGCTGCAGCACAGGCTTCCCTCAGAGTCACAGCCTTCTTTGGGAGCAGCCACCTACTCTGGCACGGGGTCCTCCTTGGGCTGTAGATGCACTTCTTCTCCACTGTTGATCTCTAAGGGCTGCAAGGGCTCAGCCTGCCATCTCACCATGGGCCAAATAGGAATGGCTGCTCTGGCATGCCCTCCTCCTTCCTCACCCCATGCTTGTCTTTCTTTATTCCCAATCCTCTCCTGAACAAAAGAACCCCCAAAACAAAAGAACTCACTCAACAGGTTTTGTCTCTTAAATATGTTATTGAAGAGGTGCTGATTGGCTCAGCCTTGGCCAGACACAGTCCAACTCGGAGCTGGGGGAACTTTTCAAAACTTCTTAAACAAGCTATGCCAGTAGCCCCTTCCCCTGGTACCAAAACCCCACCAGACACAAGCCCAACACACTGTGGAAGTACTACCTCTGTGTTGGTAATAACGCACAGCTTTTTGAGGAATAAAATTAGCTGTATATACATTCTTCCAATGTCCTTACAATGTTGATTTTAGCTTTAATGACGTACTTAGCACTTCATGGAAATTGGGGAAATCTAACATTTCCAACCATTTTGCCTTTTTTCTCAGTTTTGTAACAAAACTCCACAGCAGGATGAATAACATGGATTCAGAACTGTTACTAAGTGACTTGAAACGTTCCCACATTCAGAACCCAGTGTTTTGGGGTCTTTTTGTTTTGATCCATGATACTTTCATGGTACCTGCAATATTTATTTTATCAATAATACTGCCTAAAGTTAAATGTTATAACTCAAAATACTATAAATACTAAGGCTTATAAAAATGTAAATTTGGTTTCCCTCTATCCTTGTGTGCCTTCAATCACTGTGTGAAGTCTGACTCTTTTTTTTCTCCAATAAGTATTTTCTAACAACATTTTACCTTGGTGAGGATTTGCCTCTATAATTTTGATTCAGTTGACAATGTATTTCCTTTTCTCAAAAGTCTGTAACTAGCACTTCAATCCTCTAAAACACACTCGAGTCAAGAGCAAGTAACAGAAACTTCATGACAATGAGACCTCAGCTTAACTCCCCACACCCTATGACCCTTATTCTTATAGACACATAATCTGCAGCTCAGGCTTAAAGCTGTCATCTCTCTGAAGAGAGAAAATATTTTAATATAATTCATTTTGGTAAAAGCAGACAGAAAACAACTATAAAAAGCTCTGTATGTCTCAGCACAAAGCTAAACCACATCAGCATAGTTTTTATTAAGGTTCTGCCAGCCTACCTATTACAGTAAAATTTCCTTCCAACCCTTTCCTTATTCTACTGACAGCACACTACCAGTCTTTAAACAATTGCTCACTACAAAATCCAGTCTTCAGATCTCAAGTACTCCAGCCTCAGGCTAAGACAGTGTGGAGCAGGGAATGTGGTGAGGAAGCAACAGAGTCCAAGATCCCTTTCACAGGATGGCTGCTGGGCTTGAAGGGCAACTCTGGGGATCATGTGGTCCAACCCGCTACTCAGAGCAGGGTCACCTGCAGTGAATTGCCTAGGACCATGTCCAGTCGGGTTTTGAATATTTCAAAGATGTGGAGTCTTCATGACCTCTCTGGGTAACCTGTGCTAATGTTTGACCATCCTTGAAGGAAAATGCTTTTTGTTATGTTTAAATGGAATTTTCTGAATTTTAGTTTGTGCCCAGTGTCTCTTCCATTTCACTGGACATCACTAAGAAGAGTCTTGCTCTGTTTTCTTTACTCTGCCTCCACCATATATTTATACACATTGATAAGACATCCCTTCCCCAGGCTGCATAGTCTCAGCTCTCTCAGCCTCTCCTCATATGGCAGATCCTCCAAGTCCTTAATCGTATTCATGGATCTTCTCTGGAATTTCTCCAGTACATCCTTGTCTTCTAATGGTGAGCCCAAACTGAATACCCTACTCCAGATGTGTTTCACCAGGACTAAGGGAAAGATCACTTCCCTCAGACTCTCCCTAACACAGCCCAGAAGGCTGTTGGCTTCTTTGCTGTGATGGCACACTGCTAGCTCACAGTCAACTTGAACTCAAACCTCCAGCCCCTTTCCCACCAGTCCCATAAGCAGCACCTCAGACTGAAGTTCTGTATCCAGTGACAACACTCTTAAGAGCTCAGGGAGTCTGCTAGCTGATCATAAAATGAAAACTCAGAGCCCATGCAGTTTGTTGTTTAAATGACTGAATTAGGTTTTTAGTAGCACAGAGCAGGTCAGACCTTTACCCACACTGAAGAAGACAGAAATTCTCTTGGCAGTCACATTTCTAAGGAAGCCTATGGAGTAAGCTGCATTTTTAAGCTAGAGTGGAGACGTGATTCAGGGGGTTACCCATATTCTTTTTCTATAGCCAAAAGACATACCTTAGACCAGGGAGCTCCAATTTTAACTGTAAAACTTCTGCATCTTATAAAACAAAACCATCACTCCCCAGCAAAGATCTATATATGAATATTTTAAGAAAGAGAACATTTATATTTGCATTAAAAATCTGCACTCTTAATGTGAATAAAGCCAGAACAAATGGTTTGCCTGGTTGCAGTATATAGCCACTCACACTGCTGTCTGTGCTAATCGTTCTGTTTGAAGAAAGAGTATTTCAGTTAACTTTGTTCAGCTGCAAAGAAGAAAGTTTTTAAAGGCAAGCCAAAGAGGTTATTCACAGCTGTATAACAAACCACTGTCAAAACATAACAAACCACAACCAAACACAAGCAGAAAATGACAAAATGCAACACTGTAAAAATGATGGGAATTGTGCAGGACAGGCATTTTAGATGAACAAATGCGATCTGTACCAGCAGAAAGGACCAACACAGCACAGCAAATGATACCCAGAAAAATCGTCTCAGGAAATAAAAGGAAAAACATAAAATTCAAATGACAGGACACCAAAAGGAACAGACAAAAAACAGGCAAACCATCCAGTTGTATTAAATCAAGCACACCCCTGACCTCCGACTTCCTCTGACCCAGCAGAATACTAAACAAGGCATAAAAGAAAAAAAAATATGTAAAAGTACAGGGAAAATGACATTAAGATAAAGTGATATTTGCCATACTCCCACATACTGCCACAATTATTTTATGCAGATATGCAAGCTGGTCTGTGGCAGTTACCTAGACAGAAACTCAAAACTAAAGCTTAGTTGCTACAGAAAACAGGTGTCTGCCTTCCTGTGGTGTGTTCATGCTGGTGGTGGGTTAACTAACCACACATTTCATAGCTATCAACTTGATTAATCTTTTGTCTATCTGAACCCAAGAAGTTCCACAGAAATTAAGCAAATCTCTGGAACCACACCAATTACCACCTGCAAAGAATTTGGCCACTATGCTGGAGATCTTTCCCCAACCCCCTAGGATGTATAAATGTTCAAGCTATTGCTACAAAAGAGTATAGGAAGTTCTGTTGTGCTGTATTTGCTGGTGCAAAGTTGTTCTGAAGACTGATGCCTGCAAATGTAATTTTACCAGCTTCTGATCTCCCCTCTCTCCTCCGAACCATGTTGAGATGGGAAGCTGAGGCAGAAAAAAAAAAAAAAAAAGGGATCTTACATGTATTCTAGAAATATTATTAAACATTTACAGGCTATGTGAAGAAAGGATAAACAACTGACAAAGTACGGATCTGAATAATGCATTGGTCCGTTTCACCCTTAGAAACATTAAAAGAGAAACTGTGAGTGACTGAGACAGAGTACCATGTACTGTGGATAGCTTTTTCACTTATGAACTTCTGATTTACATCCAGGCAAAATCAGAAGCACCGTTAGCTGCAACTCTCACAAATCCTATTTTAGGTTTCTGTACAGTTTGTTATCTGTCAGAATAGCACCTCATACCACCACCACACCTGATGAAAAGCCTCATGAGAAACCCGAGGACACCATTCCTGATCAGAAGCCTGAGGACAAGCATAGGCTTCCAGGACCTCACAGGGCACAGCTCAAGCAGAATTTACTTTTCTTCTTGAATGCTTTCTGCAGCTCTTCACAAGGTCTCTTCTACTGAGAGAAAGCTAGTAACAGCACTTAGGGCAGCTAGTTTAAGTTAGTTAAAGCTATTCCTTCACTGTGGTTAGTACAGTGTAAACGTAGCCATGAATGTGTCTATAAAACATATTGTAGGCAGACACTCACTTGCTCTGCTTACGCTCCAAGTAACCCAAAAGCTACATGTTTGCGCAGCATGGCATCACATCTGAGCAAGTAAACCCTGTGAAGAGGCAGGATATATTGTTTGGGCTCCGAGCCAGGTGAACACAGCCACACAGCATTTAGTCGGCTTAGCATGTGGTAAGAATGGACTCATACAGGCATTTGCCATATAGGCATAGATGACCTCATCAATGCTGGAAGACTTCTTTTCATGGCAAGACTGAAGCCCACAGGTAGGTGACGTGAAGAAGAAAGATAGTCCCTTCCCTGAACATAGGACTTCATGCTCAACCACTGTCAGTCAAGCATCACAGCATGGTCCACATTCAGGTGAAAAATATCGGAGGTGAAATATGTTGATATGTGCATCAAAGGAGACATAACATAGTGGGGAGTGTGTCTGGAGAACTGGTGGGAGGTGAGGGGTTACAGGGATACGATAAAAGATACACAGGGCATTCTCAAAATCCTCAAACTGCATTGAGCACATGTGGATTGATAACCAGCACGATTTTTCTGGTAATTTTATGCTGTAGATGTATGAACAATATCTCACCAGTGGATAATATCAGTTGTTGGTTATATACATGTTTTATAACAACCAGAACACTCTTTTTCAAAAAGCTGTTGGTGGTTGGCTTTGATTTCTTTTTTTTTTTTTTTTTTTTTCAGCAAAGCTTGCTTTCCCACTCTCTTTCTCTTTTAAGCTCATGGAAGCTAACTGCAGAGAAAGTAAAAAGGTATTCAACACGCTAGACAAAATAATTAGGAAAATATTCTACTATTTAAAAATGCTTTGTTGGTTTTAAAAGTGCAGCTTGTTTATTACCCTTAAAATGAAGGCAAATGCTCTGTACTCAGCTATACAAATCAGATGTTTGACAAAATAACATCAAATAATAAAGAACCACTTTCAGAAAAAGTGCAAGGAATGTAACAGGTTTATAAGCTTCAGCCAGAATACATGTTATATGTAGGTTTTAATAAAATGTTATGCAGCAAGTAATGTAGAATGCTTTTAACTTGAAAAAGGTAACATCAGTAATAAGTGCTGTAACAAATCTGTGCTGAAGTTGAAATACCCTCTTCCTATGTTTTCTGTCCTTGTAGCTCTATGATACATTTTTTCCACGTTTCACAGAGAGTCATTACATCATCTTCTTGATATATTTTTGCTACAACGACTCACTGTGATTTCTGGAACCACTGCAGGTAAGATGCAATTCCTGTGGCAATGCTGAACTGCCACTATCAGGACAGCCTCAGGGGTCCCCTGAACATAAAACATAACAGCCACCACACTGGATCAACCCAAATGCCCACCCAGACCAACACCTGTGCCTAACAACAACCAATATAAACAAACTAAGAAAAAAAGAAGAAAGAAAAAAAAAAAAAAAAGGACATGTGTGACATGATCCTTGCCCTGGTCCATCACACCTGCTTCCAGAAATGAACAGGTGGAAAGAACAAAGGGGATGGTTACATTCAGTTACACATGGAATCATGGCTACTAGTAGCTATTAACATCCAAGTACAATGAGATTGCATGCTCCAAATATCAACCTAACAACTCTTAATTTCAGTACAGAAAATGCATATACAAACTTTATGATGCCAGACGGGAAACATTATGAAAATTTATCTGGGAATATATTTTCTGACAGAACTGAATACATTTTAAGGTGGGAAGTTCTCTAAAGGTTTAGCAATAACATTTATTTTTCAGTAGTGTTGATAGGGTTACAGTGCAATGCTGCCAATAAGCATCCCTGTTGACATCAGGGAGAATGATCTAGATTGATAACTTGATGTTCTGATATCTTAACATGCATATGACTAATTCAAAATACTTCTTTGACAACTTAAATATTTTTTTTCAAAATCTACCAAATTTGAAGTATGTACAGAAATGACCTAATGTGGGAAAACTAATTTAATTTGGTATCTTTCACATTCGTTATGGTCAAACAGGACTCTGACTAAAAAAAAAAAAAAAAAAAGATACTCCACCTTGAAATGTAAACATATTGTGGTGTATACCTACATATTTGAAATATCCTCCTGGCTTTCAAATAATTTGTACACATTTGACAACTAAGAGTATTTTTTTTAACAGCAGCATTGCAAACTCAGCTCAGGATCTGGAAACAAATATGATTACTGCAGAGAACAGTTGGCTGACTTATTTGTTTACAAAACCTAACATCATATAAAAGTAAGCTTGGTAGGAACCGATTCATCCTGTTGTTGTAAGACAAAAAGGTGCTGGGACAAAATGCAAAAAATGCTAGTCAAAAATTGTTATTTTGCGGGCATCTATTACAAAGAGTAATAGAAAGTAACACTCCTTCAAAGTCATTTTTTCACCGTAACCATAGAAGAATATCTCTGCCTAAAGTCAGTCTTCTTTCACTACACTCATACATAAATATTTTCAAACTATTTTCCCCCCGTTAATCCTGATCCTACTTCAGACATTATTCAAGGGCAAATCCTCATGCCTAATGGATCTCCACTTAAACAGCAGGAATTTTGCTTGCATAAAAATAAGGAGATTTGGAGAAAATTGTCTTCCTTTTTTTTAAGTTGGTTATCTAAGAGACAAGGGCAGAGGAAGAGTGCCATACTCTGATGCAGGACAGGTAGCTGTGCTGTTTCTCCTCCCTATAGGTCTGGAGAATGTCAGTAAAGCACATTGTGTGCAACTTGAAAACCTCAGAAAACATGGGCTTTGCTCTGCAACTTCTTGCTAATACAAACTGAATTCTGAAATTTATTTTTTTTCCCAGCAAAGCTGTGGATTAATTAAAAACTAAAATGTCATTTTGCTACAAAAAATAGCAAAGGAAGAAGAAACACCCATAGTGAGGCATAAAGCAATTTAAACAAATAAGAGCTGTCCCCAGACCTCTGCACAAACCTTGGACTGAACATGACATTTAAAATTTTTTTGGATCAGCACTCTTGCACTTTATACAGTACTTTCTCCACATCCCCCCGTCCTCCTGTTCCTAGAATCAGCACAGCTAGAAATATAAATTAAAAGGTTATTCTTGCATACCTCACATCTGGTTAGACTTCAGAAGTGCTAAAAATCATAAGAGGGAGTTTACTCTCTCAGGCCTTCGAGCTTTGAATTCTTCTTGTTTCTTGCCTTTGCAAGAATCTCAGAGGCAAGTGGTTCTTAAAAAGGGATGGCTCCTTTGCTTGCCATTGGAAAAGAGTGAGATTACTTTGATGCTCTGAGCTATGGTTTAGAACTTACAAATAACTCATTAAGTGTGTTTGAATGTACACAAGTTAACACAGAAAACAATTTTCAGCAACCAATGTGATACTAAAGACTCTTTTTCATACCCAGCAGGTGTCCACACTGACTGCACAATGTAACACAATGCATGTCACATCACTGCAGAAAAGATTCATGGGGTGGTTTGGTTTTGCCACACCATGCAACCGAGTCTCACCAGTTACTGCAGATGAAACTTGTGTCAGTATACAGGGACCTATACTTCTCAAATAAGAAAATATTGGCCCTTTCTTACAGTAAGTGCTCTGTGTCTACATAATGTGCCTACTCCAGGACCAATAAACATTTAGCAAAGTGATTCTGAATTTCTTCAATCTAATCCTCTCTGCCTACGCACTCACGCAATATCCTACCGGGGTGAAGCAGGAGCTTCTAACCATACGCACGTTGTGCCAGCAAAGCAGCATGAGTTTCATTTCCAAGAGCTATTCCCATGAAGTGGTATGCAGCACAGTTACAAACAGTGGCTCTGAGTGACATTTTTCACCTTTAATTTCTCCTAAAAATCCGCCACTTCCGAGGCAGATGGCAGGCTACACCCCCAAAGAGGCAACTTCACAGGAAGCTTTCGCTCTGCGTGGGGATGCTGCATAGGGGAGCTGAACTTTTGCTTCTCCTCTGTTATATCCACCTGCTTTTTGCCCTGAGTTTCATCACTTGTATGTCATCCCATTCACATTTTACTCTCCCATGTCGTAAGCCGTCTGCTCCATTCAATGTCCTTCAAAGGAGTATTCACATGGAAGTCACTCACAAGAGGGTCATCCAAAGCCTTTCCACTGAAGAATTTGTGTTTGCCACTTGTTTGTTAAGTTATCAGTTCTCTGTATGTTCTGTGTAGTGATAAATGCACCCAGACTGCAGAATCTCAAGAAAGGTGATAGGAATGGTTGAATTTCAGAACACAGGTTTTCATGCAACTGTGAGAAGATTTAAGAGCAAATGGTAGCACTAACAAAACAACATTTTTGTTTACTGCATCAGAGCTACGAGTTACACTTGACAAATGACATTCCTAACAGTGTCAAGAAAAAGTGGTGTTTACTTTATAAGGAGTAAATTTTAACCAAAATGCGATCAGAAACCAAGGAAAATTCTTTTTTTTTTTTTTTTTCAGAGAAACTTCTATGTTTACATTCCCGTAACATGAAAAAAAATGACAGCATCTATGTTGTAGGTGTCCTTTTCATATCCTCAGTTATTCCAAAAGTTAAGAATACTTTTGTGTATTCTATAGTGATTTATTCAAAATACAAAATTTTATATAACTATGCAACTGATGCAGAATAATAAACTCTTTCCCATATGCCACACTCACTATGCTGACCATGGTATATTGGGTTGACATACCTTAGGCAAATGTATCAGTGCTCCCTGGCAAGTCTGCAAACTAGTCCCAAGAGGGTAACTGCCAATGGATGTTTCCTAATGGGCACAGTGAGATGACAATTATGGGGAATTCTTCCAAATACCTATCCAGCTGTGAATCATTCACCTAGATTTACCAGGAATTACTACACTGTCTTTATTAAAAGTGATGCTAAGCAGGACTCTTGCTGAAACATTGAATAAGAACTGTACTGCCAGCAACATTAGATCTGTTGAAGGAAATAGTCATCAACCACTTGCATAGCTGCTAACCACAGAAATACAATGCAGCAAGATGGATGATCCAAATTATTGATACCACATTGGTGTCACTGTAATGGAAAATTATACAAGTTTTCTTTTGGTATTTTTCACTATTTTTTCTCAATGCATCAATGACAGTAGAAACATGAAACTGCATTTTCTGAGACATAGTGGCCTAGAAAATATATAAACTGATGCCAGTGTGTCTGCTACAGAGTGGAATGATCCCAGCTGGCTCCCCTTATAAGATGATTCCATATGGGTCAACTGTTGAAATATTCAGCAACCTAATCATCATTAAAGAAGTTATTCTCTACTGTGTCCTTTCCTACTTAACACCTTTTTGAGAAAAAACTTGGATGTTTCCTCCCATATGTATTTTTGAATATGTCACTGATCTTGCTTGTTCATGGAAAACATCCTGGCAATCCACAGAAATGAATGTCATGCTGTAGCATTGCTGTTTCCCATGACATGACAGTCCATGCTACAAAGTGATGTGTTCAGCTGGTTTTACCTATACGCAGTTCTACTTCTTGACTCCTTTGCGTGGTTACAAGAGACATTTACTTCACACATAATTTTGCTGATAGAGTTAATATCCTCATTACCTGAAAAAGTTTTAGAAATGTAGACTCATTTTAAGAGCAAAGCTCTGTAAGATCTGACACAAAGTTACTACCATGAATGACATCGACAGCAAGTGATGATTCCCTCCCAGAGTTGCAAAATGTATCTTGAAAATAGGAAACAGACCATTGTGTTTATTTACTTGTGCTTGTGAAGTGTTCAGTAGTCAAGCCCCACTCAGCATCACTGGGGAGAATCAACAGCAGTTCAGCCTTTGCTGAGATACAGAAGAAACCCAGCCTTTGAGCAGACAAACTTTCCTGTAACTCTTTACAATTTAGGCTAACTACGTGCGATACCATTTGTCGCTGCAATGCACTGTCAATTAGCATATGCAAATAAAGACTTAAAACATGCAAAACAGATGTAAATCGCACTTATTTTTAAAAGGCTTTCCTAAAGAGAGGGATGTAGCTGTCACTTTTAACAATAGCAAACACCTAATAGCAAACGCCTACATGTAAAACTACTAAAAAGACGTGAGTGGTGCAGTGTTGGAGCACATCTGAACCCACATCCTTGTCTTTCAAGACACAAACTAAGTTTTTTATGTTTGGGGTTTTTTTGCACTTGTTCACAGTGTACTGCATACATATGCCCACTAGCAAATACATTAAAACAGGATAGCTGGAAGTATCGCTAGAGATAAGCTTGCAGAGAGCAACCTTTCTCCATGAATATGTAAGTGAACATATAATGCTCTGTTAGAGACAGTAAGTACTAATAAACACTTGTACCATGAGTAAAAAGGAAAGACTTGGCCTGCATTATTATGTCACTGCTTCTCTGTGAGAAGTTGAGCCCTAAAATGGAACCACCAACTCATGATGAGCTCCAAATTTGTCCTTAATTTATCATAATTTTCTCTTGAAAATCTTGAGAGCAAATTTCAAAGCCTACCCCATGTCTTTTATAATGCCCTGTGATGCACAGTAAACTGGGGGCAATTATTTAATTAAGAAAAAAATAATTATTTTCATTTATGTCATAAGATGGATACTGATCATGTGGGAAATTGAAACAAAAAGCTTACTGCAAATACTTTCCCTGAAAATACTGCTCTTACAGCTTAGCTCCCAACCTACACACAGTCTGATAGAAGTATAATTGTAACACAATACATATTATTGAAATATTTATCACAACAACATTCCAAGCCTGGTCACAGCATTAGCAGATAATAGATATTATTCAGGTCAAGCTTATCCCTCTTTGCATACAGACATGAAGCATGCAGTTACAAATGTATCACCAGGAAAGGGGTTAAGGATGATTTCATGTGAGCAAAGGCCCATGCTCACAGGAAAACCCACAGGGTAGGCATAGTGGGAACAATGCAAGACGTGACCAGCCTTAGCTACTTGCTGTCATCCTTCTGGGAGTTACAAGCCCACAGGGAGACAGCACAACCATCCTTGTGAAGGCTCTTACTCTATACAAGGGCTTGGTGGTGGCTGAAACTGACTTGACAAGGTGGCAGGTGACAAAAGTCCCCCTCTGAGATCAGTCACCTCCAGAGGAAGAGCAGTAGCAAACATCAGGGATAGTCACTTTTAAAACAACTACAGCTGTTTCCAGATGTGACTGTGCTCTAAGAGTGTGTTTTGCACCATTATTTAACTGTAAATTCAGCTAACCATTTTGCAGTAATTGATGGCTGAATAAGAAACTCAACAAATGCCTATATGGATGAACAAATTATATTCTGCTTATAATACTTTCTTAACTCAGCCACCCACTATGGCTGAAATATTTGATTGCTAAATTGATTTTTCATTAATTTAATCTTCAAGGATGATTATTATTCTGAAGCTGGACAACACACAATAAAAATAGGCATTTTATTAGTCATGTAGTCACAGGACACATAGGGAAAAATGCATGTGCCCTGGCTGATGAATGCTGGATGCTGTATAATTTGTTGTTCCAATGCCAACTTGCAGAACACCATTACTTCATCACAGTTGGTCTGATAGAAGTGAAAAGAAATTTGGGCCCCATTAGCTCTTTTTTAAAATCCTGACCTTGAAAATATGAAACTACTTGGAAGAGATTATTAAATAGCTGTAATAATAAAAAATAATCCCAATACTGCTATTTTAAATTAAGAAAAACTCTTTCGCATTTCAGGATACATTTGTTATTAGGAAGACAGTGTGTCCAGAAAATGCTCTGTAATACTTTCACAGTAAATAAATGCTTTTAAAACTATGAATGCAACTACCATAAAATACATCCTTGCAAAAAATATAATCAATTAGCAAAAGGTCTTTAATGCAAGACACTTTACAAATACATGTCACTGAAACTACTCAGAAAAATAAATATTTGCAGGAGAGCAAGAGGGAGACCTTAATGTTGGGGTTTTTTTCACTGAAAACTTGCTAGGAAGCAACTACACCTACTCCAGTGAATAAGAGACATGGTCAGCAACACAAATTACTGGTCAGTGCAAGCCATCTCAAAACTCCTGCTTGGTAATGTTTTCAAATTACCTCTTTTTTTTCTGGCAGTCACCATTTTGCAGGTCTTAACTATCCCAGCCAAAGCAAAGCAACAGAATACTGCTGACCTTCTCACGGTCTAGAGAGGCCAATTTTGTTTCTAAGGTTAATATTCTGCCTTTTTGTGAGATTTTCCTTTCATTTCTGAGAGCAAGCCAGGCCCAAAAGACTTCAACATGATGCCCATCAACTAATGAATTAATCAGCCATAGTGAAAATGCCTGAAACCCTGGACTGACCTGAAACTAGTAATGTCTCAACCAGCTTAGACCCACCAGGGACCTCTCTTTAACACTAGATCTTTAAAAAAAGGAAATGGAGAAGAAATGGAGGAAAAACTAGGTTCTGTGTAATTTTCTCTCCATATTATGGGTACATAAGAATCATAACAGCTTGTGTGATGAAGGTGTGAGGAAAGGAAGTGTAGTAATACAAAAGACATAGATAGTTCTTGACATATGTCCTTTTTGCTGCTTAGCAACATGTCAGTGGACTGCATTCTGGTTTTGCTTCAACTTTCTGCAAAAAAGATGTTTATACTGGGAGAATTGATTTTTTGCAGAACCCTATGCACAAACTTCTGCAATGTCCATTATGGTAAAGCGACGGATACTTTATGCTGAACAGAGCCCAGAGGGTTCTGTAATTATAAAGCTAAAATATTTTTCAAACAAGACAAGTATTCTCCAGTAGTGTCAACCAGGCAAACCAAAGATGCTCCCCTCTAAGAATTTTCTACTACTTTCTTTTAATAACAACTCTTGTTATTTAAAGTGCTCTATTAAGACACACACCTCCCCCAACCCATTACTGTAGATGAGTAAATGTGAAGAACCACTTCACGGTTAAAATTGGATAACCTAGACTTGCTTTGTTCACCAGAGCCCCTTTCTTATCTTCCACATATTTTAATATTATTTTTATTTCCTAAGGTCAGAAAATAATTTTGCCCATTACAAATATTTTTAATAGGAAAACTTTCCTGTATAGGTGTTACTGACAGGCATCAGCAGATCAACATTTTCAGGTGCCCACAACCTTCACTTTTATTATCCTGCTAGAAGTGATATGCATTTGAATTTGTACTGGAGGAATCCACATTTCAAGTCTCATAACCTCCAAGAAGTTCCTTTTATATTTTCAACCATATTCAATCTCTTCAGTAAAACTACCTACCACACTGTTCCAGTGAATTAGTTGTGGAAGTGAACGCACAAGGGATAGAGCAGATCCTATGTTTTTCATATTTTTTAAGTTTTGCACTCATGTCAGCAAAGATGACCTAAGTTTTACTGGTATTAAAGGTGGTTTATGTCCTTTTAGCAGCCCAGAAGTTTTAACGTAATGTAACCTTAACATAAATAATTCCACTTTTTTTTTTAAGAATACAATCCATCTTTTGTACAGTCTAAAGTACCTCTAATAAATATATAAACCTTCTGAGTCTGAGTACTTCTGAGCAATGTTTTAGGTATGAATAAGGATATCTTCCAAGGAAACGTTGCAACCAGCTGTTCAGTACCAATTTGAGGATAAGTAAGCTAGCATAGTCTAAGCAAGGTGTGATATATATGATGCATACATAGGTGTTTAACAGCAACAAAGAACCTCATAAATTTAGTCCCTTACTGACTCAGCAAATCATATCATATAATCTTTTCTATGAGCTTACTGACCTGTCTCTTAAAACGGGTCCATTTCTTCTTCCACTGCTACTACTGATTCAGACTCCATTGATCCCATGACTGGATACATTCTTATTTTCAGACCACATTTACTCATATCCATTTGTTTGGATTTGTTTATCCATTTGTTAGTGTCAAGTGCCACTTTTCTCCCATGCTGCTGTTTCCACCCTGAAAAACATGTGCAATCCAGTCTCTTCCCAACCTTATATTACTGGACTAAACAAGCCACAACCTTTCACTTTGTTTGCACAACATAAGCTTCTGTATCATTCTAATTATTCTTATACTACTTTCTAATGTTTACTTCACTTGGATTTCATCTTTCTTAAAAACAGGTGACCAGTTTTTTGAAAGTGAGCTTTCCAGTGCTGGTACAACATGAACATTTCCCCATCTCTGCAGGAAATATCTTCTTTGATACTTTCTAGGATCACATCACTTTCTTCACAGCTGTATCACGTCAGTGACTCATAGCTATTCCATGACTGATTGTTACACAGGTCTTTTGCCTCCTCTGTCATTTTCAACTGATAAGTCTCTACCAGAAATTCTTTTTAGCAGCCTTTAAGTGCCATCCATACTCTTAAATTTCATCTCATTTCTATTACTTGAGTCCTCAAGGTCAGAACATTTTTCCTGTGTAATATTCCGATCATCCTTTATATTAATGATGCCTCACAATATTTTGCCACCACCAAATTCCATTCCTCTACTTCAACATTTTCTGCCAGCCTCATTAATTAAAATGTTAAGTAAGTCAAGTCCTCTAGGTTGATCCTTGAAAAATTCTGCTGATATCTTCCTTCCAGTGTGACAGTTCTCCATTTAACTTAACCTGTTGTCATCTCTTTTTTATTCAGCTCCATGCCATTTTGCAGTACCACTACAAACATCCACCTTGTTGAACTGGACTAATAATTTCCCATGCGTAATCCTGTATCAAATGCTGAACTCCAAATAATATCAGATCTAATACATTTCCTGTATCTATGTGTCAGTGTAATTAGGGATAATAAGTTTGATTAACCTATGTTGCATTTGTTTGAGTGTTCTAATATTGTGGTTGCTTAAAACTAATGTAAAGGTCAGACAAAATGAGATGGCAGTAAATTACCTCTTAAGAAAAGTGTGGTTAAAAATATTTTATTTCAGGGCAACCCATGAAATAAAGACAACTTTTGTGCAAGAAATTAACTAAAACACTAAAAAATCAGCTATTAACCAGCACTGATCTAAAATGGTTGTAAGTAAAAGGATAACCTCCCATGTAGACTTGGTACAGAGCCTTAGAATACAATGTATTGCAAAATATATACTTATATGAACTTGTGTTTTAAACGTAACTATCTTCCTATATCTACTAACAAACTAAGTGTTCATGCACCTTTACAACACAGAATAATAAGTCAAAAAGCACACATCTGTGAAAATACAATAGTCTTCTCACAGAAGGTGGAGCACAGCAAGAAAAAGCTATTATATGTGCTAGGCAGAAAAATAAAAAATGACAAATGCTCTTCAAACAGATAATGCATTTTCCAAGCTGGTTAGAGACTGGATCAGAGACTGATCAGCATTGTGCTCTAGCAGGGTTATTGAGCTTGCTACTCCTAGAAAGTGAGTCAATATTGTTGGAAGATCTGGAGCTGTTAGCTGAAATTCCGTAGTTAATATGTGGCTATGGAAAGAGTTTTGGAAGATGTTCTGCGCCACTGGACTCATTTTTTTCCTGAAGCTTTTTAGATCTTTACTGGGGAATTGTACTCACCCAGGAGGCAGCCACTATGAACTGATAATAATGATGTTTCTAAGAGCATGTAACTAAATTAACACGCCTATCTGCAGCTGAGAGAAGTGTCTGGCCAGACTGTAACACTGCAGCTTGCCTGAGCTTCAAACATCATGTTGAAAGAAACCACAAGTAGAGGATATGGCAGTATGCTGACTAATTTGAAGGGATGGTCTGAAGGAAAGACTGCCCAGGCCCAGCCCAGAGGCCAGCTGTGCCTCCTGGTACTGCCTTGCTGCCTCCTGCTTTCTGGAGCTCCACAGCCTTCTGTCTGCCAAATGCTGTGAGTGCTCATGCTCTTTGTGACATGGTGGAGGAGGATGCTTACATGTCCCATCGTGGCTCAGGAGGCATATGACAGGCATATGGCTGCCATATAGTTAATTCCTGCTTCACCTGCATCACAGGACAACCACATTTGTAGTCAGGCAACAGGACAGGGAGCCACCAAACACTTCCCAAAGGGCCTCTGTAGGCTATTCCAGCCAAAAGGCTGGAAATACTGCTAAGAATATGTCAAATTCTGTGAAATCTATCTGCACTAGCTATGCCAGTTCCCTCTAGAATACTACATTAAGGTCAGTTTTGCAGGCTTAGCTCCAAATCACTTAAGGATCTGGGTGCAGGATGTTTAAAAGACTGTTTAATGCTCAGGAGTGATGACCCTGTTCCTCTTGTGCAATGTCACTATCATGAATAAAGTTTCTGCAGCAGCTTCCTTCTCTGCTCAGATAAGACTGAGAAACACACTTCCAGGCTCAAAGAGCAAGTTTTGAATTTATTTCCTTCACCTTGGCCTTTGTTAATATAAACTTTTAATGTAAAGTGTATCTACAATTTAAATATGATCTATTCATGACAATGAATATATTCCTATGTCATCATTGCACTAAAGTTAATCTTGTTTCTCAGAATCATTACAGAACACTAAGAAATGCTGCTGCCACCTCAGAGAATATTTAGTTGTCAGGACCTGTAACACTGTAGCATGCATGAAGGCAAAGTTAGAGTTAACAGGAGGAATGGTGGGAAAAAATAACCTAACCACAATTTTTTTCCAAGCAGAAAAAAATTCAAGGAAATTATTAGAGACAACAAGAGCAGCAAAATGAGAAAAAAAAAAAAATAGCCTGGAGAATAATTCTAATGATATTAATTAAAATATTAAACCTGTGGTTTTCTGAACGAAGCTATCAGCCAGACTATCAGGCAGGTTCCATTTTCCCCTACACTTTCTATGTCAGAAGTGAAAGTTTTAAGGTCCAATGTCAAGTACATTGGTAAGAAATAGCTGAAAAAAACTAAAGAAAATTAACCATTTCCTAGATTACCACAATAGCCTCTCTTATCTTCTGTTAAAATGTTATATATGAAAAGCACTAAGCAATATCCATCACACATACAGTTGACTAACTCATGTTTTTCCTATGTGATGAACTAGACAATACATCACTTTCTAGAGCAGTAACTTGCATAACTGTGAGATTAAACTTCTTCTCATATGCCTTTGAGTAGTGCTCTTGCACTGAACTAAAATACTCTGAGCAGTAAAGGGGACAGGTCCCAATATTTCTTGCTATGGACGGTAAAAATAAAAGTAAATAAAAATAAGAGAGTTCATTACTGCATGAATTTCTTCTGTTGCTACAGGAACTGCAGGTGCCAGAATAATTTCTCATTTGGTGTACACAGAATATCACTGGACCTTGCACTGTCTCTAATGCCAAAGTTACCTTTGTAACCCATCCTGTGGGCACATGTATTTTACTCATCTCCCTCATGGAGGGTAGTACATGTTTGCTCACTCCTATTCTAAATTCCTTTCTTAAAGAAAAATAAAGCAAACAGGAAGAAGTAAATCCTGTACAACCATCCTAAGAAAGGCCCAGAATAAAAGAGGAATCTAATGAACAAAATCCTACTCTGACTTGTAATAACAACTGCTTTCCTGCAGGTATAGTGCAGGAAAATGTTTTCATGAAGTTCCTTCACATGTAGAAGAACTCATTCATATATGTTCCCTCACAGTGGAGTAGATGTGAATTAATTAGGAGAATTTAACTCATCAAGGTGAACTTTTGGTTAAATACTACTTCTATTTTTCCACTGTTTAATTCTTTCAACAATATAGCCTTAGTTTGCTATGGAACAAGAATTATTCATGGTTTAAACATATAAATATAATGATGTCAAACAGCATAATGAATCTGTAACCAACATTTAAGCATAAATAGCTCACTATTGTATAAACTGTTACCTCATTATTTTATACATATGTCTAAGGGTGTGTGTCTGTGTACACCTACACAAACATATTCTAAATATAATCTCCAACGAATCTTCACTACAAACCAAAGGAAAGCCTTTAAAAATCTAACAAGTATTATCACATAAATTTTAGAAGTAGTACATATAACAGGCCAACATGCCAAATAGCTGTCTTAACATTTTATATTTGGCACTCAGATGATGAGTACCTTGTGCTTAATAGTTGAAGATGTCACCTAAGCAGAATGCACTTCAGATATTTTAAGCCGTGTAAAATTCAACATGCCCTTTCTAACTCAGAGATTCTTTCCAAGCTATGTGACAAATGGCTATATAATTTAAATAAAATAAATAATTTGCAGATTCATCATGCACAGAGCTTTTTGGATAATTCTTATGCACTGCTTTTACCTTCGTATATAACATGTAAACATGTACATATTAATCACCACCAAAATATTTTTATAGGGATTTCATACCTTCCAGAGGAGTTGAGGACTTGAGTTTTACATACTTCCTTTGAAAAATCTAATTTCTCTCCTAATTATTAGGTTTTAACTTAAGTACTCAAAAATACATTCATTAAAAGTCACGTGTAGAAAACTAGCAACATATACCTGAACATAACCTACAGAATGAAGTAAAGTAAAAGCTGAAGTAGAATCTACAGTCTGCACATTTTGGGAAGTCTTCCCGTGTTAAGACTTTTCTCTGGGAGAGAAGTGTTTCCTACTGGAATGTTATTTAATATGGTAGACCTGTTCTATCCAGCTGCTCCTCTTCTATTCAGGGAAAAAAAAACCCAAAAAACCAAAAAAACAAACCAATGGACTGGAGATGCTTTACTATTACTTTTGAAAGCTCCTACTTTGAACAAGCTATTTACAATACAGAAACCAGATTACTGATTCTTTAATAAGCGGACCACGTAGCACAACATTTGATCTTGTATGCAAGATATTTCTTGTGATGGAAAGTTATTCTACAAGAGAGTACAAAATTAAATAAAATATTATCAGGAAGAGTCAATAGCACACAGACGTAAAGAGTAAATGCCAAATAAGAAATAAATGGATGATACTATTCCTGGGATATTTGTGAGAAGCATTACCTGTGTTACTACCTTAATAACATTAGTCATGTAAGTCATAATTAGGTGAAAAGGATTTTTAGAACAAGTTGGGTTTATTTTAATACAATGATAGTCTCTGAATTAAACCTGCTAGAAATCAAACTATGTCAAATGGGACAGTAAACCTTATGTTTTTCCACAGCAGCAAATCTTGTTTCCCAAGACCAACAAGTTTTAATTGTATATATTAAAATGTTCTTGGCTATCATAATTTTCCAGATATCAAAGGTAAACAAATTTTATGATTACATTGTGTTCTACAGCCTTACACTCTTAATTTTATCAATCTAATACAGAATTTGACCCTGATAGCTAGAAGCTGTATATTGTCATAAGTATCCCTACTGATGACTCACTTGAGAGTTGACCAAAATTCTTCCAAGGAAACCCAAACCCTTCCAGTGTTATTTAACAAAATGTTGCTAGCATCTTTCCTGCCTGAGGGTGTAAATAATATTGTTAAATAGCTATTGTAATAAGACTGAAATGTGGAAACACTGACACTATTTCCTCTCTTAAAATAACACTGCTGCCATCAAAAGTGGCTCTCAGCTGGAGAAGAGTTAGAAAACCACCTGCCTTCCTGTTGCAACACAAGGAAAACATACTACTAATTCTCAATATTCTTATGCATTTACAAGATATCAAATGATATTAAAAATGTCCAACCACTACACTAATGTACCTCCTCCTGCAGAGACTGACGGTTTTATTTCCACTTTTCTATCACACTGAATCTCACAGAGTGCTGCATGCTTCAATGCTGGATACACATTAGTCCTGTGGCAATTTTCCTGAAATTACACATTAGAGAGGCTCATACAGCCTGCAGATGGGTTTACAATTAACTGATATTCCTTTTTAGAACCCTCAGTTAGAATGCCTCAATGTTGACAGAAAACAGATCTGTACCTAATACTATGGAAGACTTATTATTTAAATATTTAAACTGTAGTTAGCACTGGGCTTTTCACCTGCAACCCATTCAGCAATCTAGATCCGCTTTATGAGATTCTGGGATGTCCATTGGTGTATCATGTACAAAACACAGAGGCCAAATTGTTGGATGATGTCTTTGTGTTACTTCTCAGGGATGGTTCTTACTTCTCAGGGGATTTTGCATATAGAGCTAAATTTGGGATGCTTTTGGATATGCTGCTCCGTTTTGATGCATGCATCATCTTCCCTATTCTTTCCTTCCATAGAGAAGTGACATGGGGACAGAGAGTGTTTACAGGTGTTCTTGCAGTAAAAGTTGTTTGGAGGAAAATATTCAGCTTTTTGAGCAAGTTCCATGTAAGTGTGTGTTACCTGTTATTAAGTACAAGCTCAAACAATAGCAGCATACAGGTCTTGTTCAATTATATGAGGTATCAGGTGCCATTCAGTGTTTAAGATTTAACATAGAACATGACAAGCTGAATGTGTTGGCATATTCTAGTGAAAAGCTGGTGTATCAATTCAGTTTCAGTCCAGGGGTGATGATGGTATTTTATAAAGCCTTTGTGCAGGGAAAAAGAAGGGGTGAGTTAGTAAATGATGTCAAGAAACTCTTCTTCAAACACCAAAACATGGTGTTAGGTACTGAGGATCCTGGCTAGTACGCACCATATTCCTGCTCTCTTTGTAGCAAGATCATACAACTCCTTCAGTATTTTGTGACTGTTTTACCTTTCATGAGACTTTTAAATTAAATTTAGTTTCAAAAAGTTAAACACTGCATCAAGAGTTTACATTTTGTATACATCCAAACCAGCTGTCCTATGCATTCCCTTATTAAGCACATAGGGAAAGCCAATATTAAATTCAAAGCAGACACGTTCTATTTCTCTTTTCAACAGTGTGAAGTTCAAAAGAATAAACATTGCCTATTGTTAATTAAACAATATATAGACTTATGTTATTTAAATCCATTTTCAAAACACGTGGGCTGAGTACTGAACTGCATAGCTGAGTCACACTAAGCCTGGTCAGTAAAAATTACAGCTGTCCCCTGCAGCTGTGGTATCCATTATGCTGGGATTTAACCACAGACAACAATAGAAATCCCATTGCATGCCAGAAAGCCAGGGAGAAGAATGGAATATAAATCAAGCAAGTAACATCATTGTTGCACTTTTAAATGACATCTCTCCATCAGAGATGTCTAAGTAATGGATAGGCAAATTCTGACAAAGTTATAACAAATTCTTTAAATAGATCACTGCATGTCATTGCATTTTTTAAGAATACAGCTAAGATATGAACTTCACATTCCTGTGACTTTTTGAACAAGTCTGATTTTAACGTAGAGATGCTGGGGAGGTTTGTCATTCCGGGAAGGTTACATACCTGAAACTCATAATCTTTGAGATGCACAGTGCCAATAGGTGTCCTAACAACGTCTGGACCTCTGTCTTGCCACACGAAACCAGAGAGTCTGGTGTCTGTCCTGTGTGTCACACATCAGGTAGAGAAGGCAGGAGCAAGAATATGTTCTTTATGGATATAGCAAAAGGTTTTCTAGTTTTGCATGAAGGAACAGGCATATTCCCAAGGATATAACCTACAAATAGAAATATCCCTAAAAGAAAGGTGATGCATAGATGAAAAAAGTTATATGCCTGCAGTTTTAACTATACCTCAGTTGGCTATTTTTGTGAGTGAGTAGATGCTCAAGTTAAAAACATCTAATATATTGGCACAATTTTTATCAGTAGGAAATCAGTGTGTAACCCAAGGTGCTGACTTCATTTTTAAACACCTAAGAGACAGCAATGGCTTATGTGGCTCACCAAGAGAGGTAATTATAATTTTAGAGGTCCAATGTGACCCTTTGATTTCCCCAAATCTGTTGGAGATTCTTCCATTCCCATCTCATGAACAAAATTGCCCTTTAAGTAAAAAAAGCTGTCAGCATCCTGAAGTTATTCCTTGCCCCATTACTTCATGTCCTTGTGGGCTCTATTCCCAGTAACTTTACCTGATGGCAACCTTCTGCCCACACCCAAAAAGACACTTGAAAATCTAATACTTGCATTTTTCATGTCAGAAAACACCTTTTGGACTTGAGATTGCAGCAGTGATTCTAGAAGGCAGATCAAGGAATGCCTTATAATATACATTTAATGTCACTACCTGTTTTGATGACTTTCCTTGTTTTATCATTGTAACCCATTTTTTTTTCTAGAAATCAAAAAGATTTAGAGGATTTGCATTATCATAAATCTTATAGCAACTGTGATGAATTTATAGCTGCAGTTATTATGAGGCTGAAAATGTCTAAAAATTCCCCAAGAATATAAAAAGTTAAAAACAATATAAAAATTTTAAATACAAACCAGCAAGGAAAGTAAAATAAAATCAGAAATCACAGTTTTGAAACTTAAATTATTCCTGAGAAAATGCTGCAGAAATGAAATTATGTTTCTGAAATTATTTCAACACTGAAAGATAATTTAGAGACATTTGAGACCAGCACTTTTCAGTGCAGTCTGGGATTGCAATAGGTTTGGTTACGACTTTCATAATATACATAGGATTCTTGCAGTTCTCAAATTAATTTCTTCAGGGATATTTCAAAATATCACTTGGAGATTGGTGGAATTCAGAAAGAAAACACAATTTCCTGTAGTGCCTCAGTGTTTGGGCTCTGGACAAACTCCCAATGAAATCCATGGGATTAGCAAGTACTAGTTGTTAGCTTACTTCACAGGTCTTCACAACTGGGAGTTTACAACAGTTTGTATGGGCAGTTCCGCACAAGAATTCTAGCCACCATGAAAAGGAGAGCTACAAACAGTTAAGTAGTTGAATGGAAGTCAGTTTTCCCTGCCAAATCTTTGGGGTCTGTATTAGTTCCTTAAAATTACTTTCATGTCGTATAGATGCTTCCACAAGGTCTCAGCCTGTCCCCTCCTTGGCCTAATCACAGCTGGGTTGTGCCTGAAACATCTAGTGAAAACTCAAGCACTACAAGATGGAGTGGCCATCAAACCAAAGCTTTCCTTTCAGCTGACCTGCTGCCTGGGCAACGTTTCAGCCTTGAAGGACTATACCATTTGGGAAACCAGATCCCCAGAGAAGCAGTCTTAGCACATGCGTTCAGTGAAATACTATTTCTCTGGTCATATTTCCATGGTATCTCCCAACACCAACTCTGATGATTAATTCTGCCTGCAGGTTGCAATTTCTCCTCTGAAATTTCTGCCATTTACCTTCTACCCTACCCCAACTCCTTTTTTTTGTTTGTTTTACTGTGAGCAGCAGCTCTGCTTCACACAACTGAGGACAGCCACACAAGAGAAGCACATTTTCTCACCTTTTTAAGAGTGGACTAGCCAGTGCAATTGATTCAATTGCTATCTACGTCAGCTAGCAATTTCCTGGCTGAATGGGAGCCATGAGTGAGAGAGAATAATTAGTTTTTAATTTTCAAAAGCTCAATAATTTGTTTTCTTGTAAAAATATCCTAGGTTTTGTTGTCTGACCACTGTCAGGAACATGTAGGAAATACACAAATGCTAAGAAAATTTCCTCAGTTGAGGAAGGGATATATAAACATATCTATTTGAAGTGGACTTCAAGCTTAAAGACTTGCTGTTAGTCATTATTTTTATGTAATTTTTCACCCTCTTGTTTCTCTTTTCAAAAACCTTAATATGATTTCAGAATGACTACAAAATCTCAAAAATTGCATTTTTGTTTTTATAGAACAAAAACTTTTCCCAGTACTCACCTATTTCCATTCATCTGAAAATGCATTGTACAGAGAATTCTGAGTCACTATGAACTGTGGTGTAATAAAGGTCTTTTAAGTTCCTTTTGAAAAGTAGCTGGAAGTTGTAGCTTTCTGAAAATAAGTTCACTATTGTATTCTGTGTAACTTCAGCACCAAATCCTAGTCTCATTTGCCATCTACGCACAAGAGTTCAGTTTTCCCTTTAATTTAACAGTCAAAAGAGTTCAAGCAGATCAGACTCCTGGTCACAAACCAGAATTTCAGAGTATCTGCTTGTTCAAGGCTCAAGTAGACCTAAGTCAACAAAGACTCCAAACCAGACTGATGAACATCTGCACCTCAGCACAACAACAGCTTTTACCAGTAGAGGATTCATGATGTCAAATACTCCCTAAACAGCAAAGTGTAGAATCTGTGTTTGAATGTATCTTCCCTTCCTTCCTCTTTCAAAAGAAAAATAAATAAATAAAAAAGACTGAACCAACAATAGCTTCTTTTTGTAAAAAAAGGAGAAGTTACTTATTGTGGGTTTTTTTTCCAATATAATACAACTGTTTTACACAACGCAAGCATGAAAACGTAGAATGCTAGGGTTTGTAATTTAATTGCCAGTATGTGTGCAGCCATATTTTAAAATAGTCTGGATTTTCAGGCAGGTAAATTCATAATGTGAATACCGCATTAATATTGTAGAATACGATCCTGCCAAAGAGTTATGCATGTATTAAACTTTACATATACAATGAGCCCCATTGAATTCAGGAGCTGGCTTGAAAGAGTACTGTAAATGATACAGTTCCAAAAATAATGAACTGCATTATTCATTACATATATAAGAAAATAGCACAGTATATACATATGTATGCCTGCATACATTTTTCATATGGACAAGAGCTCCAGTTAAGTTTGCTTAATATTTTTTAATATAATACATTGGTTTCAGTTGCTTATGTCCTTGCCAAGCTGTAATTATTTAGCTGAAATTTTCCAGTCTAGATGTTTGCCTCAGATGAAATTTTATAACTTTCAACAAAAGCAGTTTCTGTCTGTTATTTACCTGTGCTAAAACAAACAAACAAACAAAAACAAACAAACAAAAAGTTTAAATCTTTTTTTTCTTTACTGGGAAGCTCAAATGCTGTGATGAATTGATGCAAGAATAGGAACTATGGTAGGATGAAGAGAAAGAGTAAAATGCAAAGCTGTCCCTAGTATCCAGGATATGGTTGTTATGATTGAAAATACACTTCTCAAAAATCTGTACTTTTCACACAATAAAATACATCAGAGGTCCTTAAATCTGTCACCTCAGTCATCAAAAGTTCTGTCTGTACTGACCATGCTCTCCCCTTCATATCTGGCTGCTAAAGTACATCCCTTAGACATGGAGTTTTCTGTAGCTGCCAGCTGCATAGTTCAAGAAATGGAGATATTCTGTGCAGCAAAAGATTCCAACAATATTTAAGAAAGTGTTTGTTTGGGTTTAAATTGTAGAAAACAGGATTTTTTTTTTTAATTCAGTAATATTTCAATAATATCAAGGTTGCTGACTCAGAAGTAACATAAATCTCATGCTAAGAAATGAAATTTTACATCTAAAAGTGTCAGTCGTGAAGGACTTGACTAAGATGGGCAATGCTAAGTGTCTTAGTGCCATCCAAGATGCTGTAGGGTATCTGAGACATCCCTGTGGGGATGGCACAAATGCCACAGACCTTGGGAAGGCTGGAAGCTAAAGCAGGCAATGTGAGGGCACTTTGAATGGCTCTGATGACCTATGCTCTGTAACTGAAAGCAACCCACAGCATCACAGCTCTTCAATACACATGAACCAGAAAAGATGAAGAGAAGGGTTTGACTTGAACGATTCAGAGCTTGTTTCATGAGATGAGATTAAATAAGAGCTAAAGTTTTCAGTACAGAGAAGTGAAGCCTGAAGGTGTTGTACCATGGCAGCTTAAATTGATATAATTCACAGCTACCATATGCTTGTCCTTTTTTCTATAAATCTATATTTCTTTCTGTCTTCCTATTCCAGTGACATGGTCCCTCCCTCTCTACACCACCACTAGGCATGTGCAGTCAGGTGGCAAGTGAGTCTAGGGAAGCTGCTGTGGCAGGCAAATAACCCAGTGTTTAAAGTAATTAAGCTTTCATGGACCTGCAGTTTGAAAGATGTGATGTAAATGAAATTGGGGAAACATGGAAGAGGTAAAAGAACTATGTAATCTAAAAGAGAATGTTGATGTGACAAAAAATAGCTCTAAGCAATCATGGAGAAATGTAATCTAGAAATTACACAACAGTTTCTAAGTTTTACTGCCTTGTATTCTAAAATAACTTTCTGGCAACAGTAATGAGGAAACAATCCTAAATAATGAGGCTTGACCAATTTAATAAAGGGATTCTATGACGTGGGACATGGTGACCTGTGGTATCACACCGCTGGATTTAACTGCATTTCTCTGTTACACCCATTCAGTACTGTCATTCAAAACCAAACTCCCTGTTCACAAAAGCAGCATGCAGTGATGAGCACCAGCCTGATCTGTCGATGCCCTCTAGAGCATGCAAGAACCTATATGGGCTCAGAATAACATATATCTTAGTCTGCTACCAGGTGCAGCTGGAACAGTTGTCTGTAGACAGCTTGCAACCCACACATGACACTCTCATGCGCTCAGAAAATCGCAGGTTACTGAGCGTGTCATATTTATGTCCTCCTTGCACTTACTGCTCAAATGCCATGCACCTACAGCTAATAATGCTGGAGGACCCTTTCAGCACCACATCAGAAACTCCAAAGTTATAAAGCAACTGTGCTACTTTTGCTTTTTCAACCTTAAATGCTTTTTCAACATTAAATTAATGTCCTTGTGTGCAACATTTAATTACATGAGCTCCATTTATTTTTTTCACAAGCTTGTAAAAGGATCATTTAAAAACATTCTGCTAATATACTACATGCATCCTGATTTACACACGAGGTGACAGTAGTTACTACCTACAAAGCTTGTTCCAATGTGTTTCTTAGGTTGACATGAAGGTAACTCTCTACTCAAGTTCCTCATTTCACTGCATGCTATAGTTCATGCATTCCCTTAGGACACAATTTTTATTTTTAGAGAAGCCTCTATTTGCTGACTGTTGTGAAAGGAACACTCAGGAGATGCGATTAGCAGTCACTTGTTTCAGTAAACATTGAATGTAACATATGCCTCTCAAGTAATGTGTATCCAAACATACAATTTACAAATAATTAACATCATGTTAATTAGTCACATTAATTTATGCCACTTTGTGGAATTATTTCCTCAGAGTCTTTAGGAATGCTGCCAGCAGTTTGAGCCAAAGAGTGTGAAAATTTGCTTGAAGTAACTGTTGTGACTGGCTGTGACACACAGCTTGAACAACAAGCAACTAGGGGCCATAAAGACTGATTGAAGATCAGGAAGCTGTTGAGGTGGATTTCTACTGACACCGCACGGCATGGGCAGCAGCCGGGGAGCGCTCCCTGGGCAGGGCCTGTGCACATGTGCACGTTTCCTCGTGTCCTGCCCCATGCCTCGCTCATAAAAACACAGGTGCAGGAGGTGATCGGCAATATCCTGACAAATTCTTGTAATTACTGCGGGTTATTTCAGATGATGGATCTTAGAAAAAAAGCTGTTGAAACCAAACATAACTTTAGAACTGATAAATGCCAAAATTTAGCTTTAACTTCTCAAAAACAAAAGAGAAGCCGTTTGGAATATTGGCACAATTTCAAAAAAATCAGACATGGCTATTCTGAAACGTGAGGATGGAGCTACTAAACACAGCTGTACATTTCAGTAATACAGTATGAACTGTGCCTTGTAGAGAAGAAGAAAAAGAGTTGCTGTTTAAGAATTGAGATCATGAGGCCATCAGAGCAGAGAAACAAAAGAAGCTTCAGTCACTATGTTTTGCAATCAATAGTTCTGCTTTCATAACTAATGATATATTGAAACTATATAACATTTGTATTGGTTTTGCAACTGTTTAGTTTTTAGGGAAAATAAAACTACTTCATATAAGTAAGTGACTAGGCAAGGAATAGCATCTCCAATTTATGTTAATGAACCTGAATTCCAAATTATGAGAATATTAGAAACACCTCAGCTTGCACTATACATTAATTACTTTTCTATAGAAGAAAAAAAAAAAAAAAAAGGCAGACTGAAGAAGCAGCTCAGATGATAAATACACACAGCATTCTAGGAAGGCCACACTATGACTGATAACTAGATAACCAGAGAGGCAAGCAGTTATAAAGATGATAATGCAAAAAGCAACAGGCCCTGTCCTGTCCTTCTTCCTGTTCCAGGGACTATGAGCCATGATGTTAACACAAACTGACTTATGCAGCTTCTGAATAAACTACACTGTTGGCCCAGACCTGGGGTTTTGATGTGGGGAAAATCACCTTTGATGCCTGTCTTGCCTTACTGCACCACCAGGACCCTTGCTCTCCCTCAGGCAGACACAATACTTGAGTGAATGATTTTAACTAATTGCTGGAAAGTACAGATTTTCTTCTGTTGCTGTTTGTAAAAGTCTTCAGAAGCAACTGCTGCGACTTTAAACAGGAAGGATGATGAATGGTATAGGCCTAATCACTGGATAAAATCCGCTTTTCAAATAATCCACATTTCAGTTTGCACAGTGTACTTCTGCACAGTACTTGTATATATGAGAAACTTGTATGTATTAGAAAAATGGCAGCCTCTGCTTTTTATCAAGGTTTAGGAAGAGCTACAGGTAAGAGTACCATATGCAGTGCACATTAAATGTCATCTGAGATAGAGATGACACATAAAGGTTTGAAGCTCTCTATCAGCTTTTATACACTTGTACCTCTTCAGCAATAGACAAGGGTATCAACATGCAAACCATTGCATGTAGTCTAAGATTACTTTCCCCAGTCCATCAAAGATGCTTTCCCAGAAATACTGGTATCATTGTGGGTTACCTAGCATAGCCAATCAAGCTAGTGACAGAAATAAACAAATAAGTAAACAGATACAATGTAATATACTCTCTATAATATGCATATGAAACCCACTCTATTCCAAGTAATACAAGTTGTTTTGGGGAATGTTTATCTGGCTCATTTTGTCTTTTATTGCCTTTATCCTTTAATAATAATTAATCAGACTCTTGTAAAACAGTATCTGAACATGTGGAAATTGCCCAGGAAAGCACAAAATGCCACTGAGAAACAGTTTAAAAGCAGGGTCTTTTGCAGGCCTTAGATACGCTCTGCCCTTCCAAGTGATTGGGAAGGAAACATTATGACTCTTCTCAATCTAAAAGATCACCTAGTACAAGTGATCTTTCTCGCTACATACCCATTTTAAACTTATTTTAAATGGCAGGAAAGGTACACCATCTTTTCTTGAAGTTGATGATAAAACATCTGTTACTCCTCAGATGTTTTTGGAAGTATCTGTGACGGAATAGAATTTGTCTTTTCTATGTTTTCAAGAAGTATCTTTACAACTCGGTTCAGCTTCTCTCAGGAGGCCAACACCCTTAAATTCAACATCCTCTAAAATAAGGATAGTGAGAATATTTATATAGGCCTAGATTCTGTGCATTGTTCTCTGCATTTGCAGGGTTGTTGTACCTTCCTCTGTTGAGTCTGATTCTTTGACAATTAAATAAATTTTTCTCCTTGTTATTTTTAATGCTACTTCTGAGCCTTTTGCTAGAGCAGCCGGTCTTGCTGAAAAGCCCCCACAGTACATTCAGGAATGTCTGGACAGATGGCATCCTGATTATATTCAGTAGAAACACTTCAGTTCTACCTGGCATTGTACCACTCCTCAGCCCCCTTGAATGTGACTGTTGTGCCCACCTGTTGTCTCTTAGAGTATAAATTCTTTTACAGTCCTTCTTTACATGCAATTTAATACATGGGCATATACAACAGCAATACAAAAAGAACCTAAGTACCAACTGTCCACAAACCAGACCATATTAGAAACATGTACCATTAATTAATAAAGATGAATGGAAGTTATGGTGGAGACATCATAAGAGGAAAGAGTCTGATGCAGGAGACATTAAATTAGTTTCTAGTTTGGGTTGAAACATCATTTTCTAAATGAGCTTGTGTTTAATTTATAATTCATATATTCTGTGGCCAAAAGGGACTGCTCTGGCCATCTAGTCTGACCTTGTCTACACACAGGACAGAATTTTTCTGATACAACTCTTTTAAGAGTTATCTGATTTCATTTTAGTCTCCAACTGATGAGTCCACCACCTTCCCTGGTGAGCTGCTCCCATGCTACATTGCCTTAATAAAAGAAAAATCTGTCTCCTTCAAGGATGAGTTTGTCCAAGTTCAACTTTTACCCACCAGACCCTTATGTGCTTTTGTTTGACATCTAAACTTCCATCAAACCTGTCTTCCACGGGTAATTATCTATGTCCAGTCTTAATGTTATGTCTCAATCATCAGGTGATTTAGCTCTTGCTGATCCTTGAATAATTCCTTTAAGACTTCTAATTGTATGTTCTGTGGGCCTTTTGTTTCTATAGCATTTAATTATAGCAGATACTGTTTCACATTCTCTTTCACTGCACATAGTAAACTTCTCATTTCATCCACCGTATCATCTCCCACTTCTCTTCAAATATTGAACAGAATTATTAATTGAACATTTCTGAGTTTTCTATATTATTTGATTTTACATTCTGCATATTGCAATGAGCCTACTCTTGGATTAAGGTGATTTTTATTCCTAATATCCTTTAAAATATTTCTTACTATTTTAATTCTATGTCTACTTATATCTCATTGATTTCTGTAGCTTCTCTTATCCACTACATGCATTTTTAACCTGTAATTTAAATCCACTGCTACTACTTTCACATTTTCCCATTATTTCTGTATTTACTTTTATTTACTTTAAAAAGATGATTCTACATGTCTTCTGTCAAGGACTTTTCAAAACTTTTTTTCATTTTTTTTACGTGGCTTTTGGATCAACCAGTACAATCTCTTTCAATACCACCAAAAATTTACAATTACAATTTTAAATACAATATTGCCATCATTTATGCCAGGAGTGATTTCAGCTTTGGTAAAGAGGTGGGGGTTTTTTAAGCATTAAATGTAGACATTATTGGCTGGATATCTATTCACAGATATCACAAGTACATGATCAGTAGTTGCATATGCAACAAATGTTTTTTAAACAATCAGTTATCTCTCAGTTCATCAGAATCCCCTGTACTGGGCAGTATTTTCTGTCCTAATGAACCAGCATCACTGCTTTGGGAATTCAAAGGTAACTTGGTTCTGGTTACATCCAGATTCTCCATCAGGCAGCAATGGGAGAATCTTTATGTTCACTAAGATTTATGTTCCTAATGGGGAAAGCCTTTTCTTAAGAGTGTATCAGGTTTAACAGTGAGTGCCTTAGTGGGAGAGAAAGAAAGAAAATGGGATTTCATTTCTGTCACCTATATACACTGAAAAATGATGAGCCATGTGCCTCTTCAGAGACTTGAAGAGCTTTTGGCTCATATTAAGATGAATCACTGAGATAAGAATGAATGTATTATTTGGTCATTTCCTGAAACTATGTAAAATTATTCCCTGAGGTACACTGCTGTGACTTTTCCCAACCCCTTATTTACTTATTTTTTTTTATCTGACGCAACTGTTTTATTTAACCACTTCTCAGCAGAGAGCACTGTAGGGCTCATGTGACACTCTCCTACAACATTTAGTCTAAACCCTCTCTTTTCCACTGTTGGCCGCATTTCTCATCCAGAACACGATGATCACTTCTCTCACTTTCAAACAACTGCACTTGCCCTTTCAAGCAGTCGTAGTCGGTTCATACCTACTCAATTACAAAGTTCTCACAAAGCCTCCCAGAAGCCATTCCCTGCTTTGTCAAGGATCCCTTTGTGGTTCTGCTGTGGCAAAGAGTTGTGGTAATGAATTTTGGGGCAAAGACACAGGGTCCTTCAACACTTTAATGATCTAACATCTAATGATCTCAACATTTAAGAACAAAAAATAGGATCTTGGAGAGAATAGCATGCCTGCTGCCTGGTCTACAAAGCTAAATGTGTTTCTTAACGCTTACATATGGAAGCAGAAGAGAAGATAGCTTTAAATTCTTACATAAACAAAGGCATAAATAAAGCCTGATACATGTAAAGTATTCTTACAAGAAAGAACTCAAAACTCTGGCCATAGACTGCTGAAAGAACAGAGACGTGAATTCTCTCATGGGTGGGGGTTTTCATTGGTGATGTGGTAATATCTCCATCTATCACAAAACTAGGCAGATGCATGCAAAAGAAGCTACACAAATGAGTTTAATTTACACAGCCACTCCTCACAACTATATGGTTGCATGTGAGATATGCATTATTTGCTTGATAGTCAATCACAATTAAACTTACAAGTCCCTAATAAATATATTAGCAATACATTATTTAGAAGCTTCTTCAGTACTTTGATGTAAATGCTTTAGAGTTCATACCAATGGATGACTGGCTATATTAATGTCCACAATGAATTAGTCCAGAGCAGAGATTTGTTGTAGACATTACACATTTATTAACTTCTGAGTAAGGTTATAGTCTAGAAATGGAAGATATTTCTAAGTGTTCCTACGATGCTTGTGTGTCAAGCACGTTTTCTGGAATTTCTGGTTTGCTCCATTTCTGAGAGTTTTTTGAAGAATGAAAATTATATCCCATTTCTTTATAATTCTAACAGACTCTCAGCAAATGTGCATGTCAGGGTGAGACTGGGATCCATAAAGGAGAGGACTAACCCTGTGTCTGTGTGGCCAACATGCACCTACCATTCGAAAAAGCCTAAACTCACTTTAGATCTTAGGCTGTCAAGTTATCTTTGTATAACCTTACAGGCAAGCATAAATTGCAGAAAATCACTTATAATGAAACCACAGGCAGTGGCCCCCAGAATAACCAAGGTGGGCAAGGGAGAACAGCAGTGACAAAGGCAAGCAGAAACATATGGCCACATTCTCCCACACTGATGTAGGACCACACAACCTGGAATCCAAGGTTATTTTTTAATAAATGTCAATAAAGAATTGAAAAGATACTTTAAAAGGCATTTATGCTATGTGTTCATGTCTTCATACTGTTTTATCTCTATATGAAAAAATATATAGTGGAGTGAAGACAACAAGGGTTTAAAAGAAACTTGGGGTTTCTAGCTTTTTTATTCTGCTTTGAAAGCCTCCTTAGACATATGGTTTTGCTTAGAACCAACAGAGGTGAATAAATCAGTTGATCAGTATTCCCCTAGAGCTGACTGTATTAACTTTCTTGGCATGATCTCATCACTTAAACCAATATGACTTAAGAATTTCTCTAACAGTTTATTTGCCTCTAATTCTATACTGTTCCTGAATCTAAACCTCCGTATACTGAATAGAAAAATGGAAAATTTGTAGAAATGGAGAGCCCAGAAAATCAGAAACATTACTGTCACAAGAAGCAGAAGTTCCCCCTGCAGACCTGAATTAGTGAGCCACTTTTCTTCAGACATATAAAGTTCTCCGTACGGTCAACTTTGTGTTTAGGAGTAAATCAGAAGTATTCCTGCATAAAGTAATCTTTGTACCTTTACCACAGTCCTCCATATTACTAAATCCAATACATTTATCCTTCTTCTCGCCAGACTTTGCTACATATCATTTGGCTGTAATAGCCAGACAGTCCATCTGAAAAAGTATATTGGGGGGAAATGCCACGTGGATGTATTTGGAGACGTTGGCTCTTTTTCTTACCACTTGTGAATGCATTCAGAGAACAAGTAGATGCAAATCACCAATTTGTTCACTCAGATGTTTACTTATCAGCTTATTTTCCTAAGTGACTACATACTTACTGCCAATAATGACGCCTTCGTTTGCACCTAACAAAGGCACGTTTGGAAAAGAACAGATGTAGAATGCAATTTGGCAGCTGCTGCCTGTCCCCAGTAGTGGGTTGTACATCCAGGCAGAGAGAATGGAAGAAGAAACCAGCTTGTACTCTAATCCCTGCTTCGTCCAAGTGAGAGAACTGGGGGCACCCACAGAAGCGGATTGGCTTTTGTGGAGACACAGGAGTGCCATGTGGCTGGGAAGTGGCAAGGTCGTGCTGCACAGCATTGCCAGGGGTGGGTGTTGCAGCAGGAGTCAGTGCCAGCAGTGCCAGTGGCAGTGGCACTGCTGAGCTGCAAAGAAGCCACATGGAGGGAGGCTGTTTTCCCTGGGCCATGCCAGGCGAGCTGCAGCCAGGCAATGCAGAGCCACGCAGCACCCGCCCCGGTGGTGCCCACACTGCCGCAGAAAAGCCTACAGTCAGTTCGGGAAACAAGACTGAATGAGCCAGGGGGACTTTGCACAAGAAAAGACTTTCTGCCTCACTGAACAGATTCTTTTCCCCCAGAACCACTCCTGGCAAAGGCTTAGCTTTCTCCCAGGTCTGTCTCAGTCTGTTGCTAACTAAGCACAAGCAGGTAACAGCACAGCCTGGTGTGCAGTCTCCAAGGGGCCCTGCCTTCCCACAAAAACTGGCCATCAGCGAAACAAACATCAACATTTTATTTTTTTTTTAATCTAAATCAGCAGTCTCTGCTGAGAGGCCTGCTGAAAAGAAATGTTTTCACTGAAGCGCTGCAGCAGCAGAGCTCACCGGGGCCTCCTCAGCCTCAGCAGCACACGGTCCTTCACGGGACCTTCCCTCCTGGGAGTCCCAGAAAGCTTAGTTGAGAGGGATGGCATTCATACAGCTGAAAAGTACCAGATACCCTAATACAACACACATTTTAGAATCCATTTAGAGAAGCTAACTCCTTGTTTTCCCATCTTTCATCAGTACTGAATTTTCATAAGCAGAACATTTCTCAGATCTACAGACAGAATTTTATGTCATTTTCCAGGCATACACCTTTATCCTCTCCTCATATAAACAAAGTATTTCTAGTGGTTTTGGTTTTGATTTTCTTTTTTTCTGGGGGGGGTGAGGCATTCCTGTTTTACTTATTTCCCCCCTCTTCTCTTCAATTCATATGTGTTGCTCCTGGACATGCCAGTCTTCCTACAAGAAATAAATCTAAGGTCCTGAGTTCTGGGGACATTGGAAATCTTGAAAGAAAAATGGAGGGTAAGGTGGTAGTTTTTCCCAGTTTGCCAAAATCTAATCTGGATTTGTATTATGTCTCTATAACCTTCCCTTGCAATTCTGGCTGGATATATCTGCACAGTATTTACAACCCTTGGTGTAAGAGCTGCTTCTTGTGCTGGCATTTCTGCAAGCAAATCCAAACCTTTATAGGTTGGGTCATACCTTCAAATGCCCTTTTTGTTCTAGTGAATTCTTTCTAAGGCAGAATATCCATTGACAAAAACAGTGTTACCACAGTAGTGAACAAAAACTGAACAGAAACAGTAAGATCACACTTCAGTGAAGCCTTAAATTTAAGCATCTCTGTTGAACTGGTGCACTGAGTCAGAATTGATAAAATGTGAATACATGAAAATGTATTATTGTCCTATCTTGCCTCCTCAATTTATATCTCATAAGAAATAAACCTATTAAAACATGATCAATTATAGTAATAGAATATATAAGTCTATAAAGTAAAGTAAAATAGAAAAGAAGCATGGTCTCCTGATATTCTAGCTAGCTCAAAAAGCAGCCTGTCCAGGGCAGAGTATTTGATTTTGTGGGGAAGAATTAAGAATAGCTTTGAGTTTTGGACAGGCATTTGTAAAAAAAGAATACATATAGTTGATTTTAACCTTTTATATTCCTGAGCATTTCCCCATTTCCCACCAAAAAACAACCCCCAGCATTCATCTCCTTCAGCAGTTCTTTACTCCAGTTTTAACAGAACCAAGACATAAATTCAGGACCAATGGTATTTCTGATACTTAGTCTACTTAGCTACAAATAACAGAACTGTTTGGCAAAAGACTGGTACAAGTTGCTCTATGGTGCATTTTTTGGGAGAGTAGTTGCACTTTGGATGAGGCATTCATGAGCTACTTGCCCTAATTAGGCTTTAATCTACAAATCCCATTATGTAGATCAGTTTGTATTACTGTAGTTGTACTTAGAATTACCCTTCACGTTGCAGTGGAATAAGCACAGGACAGACACAAAAATTTTCAGATTGCTATGCAAAGTTTTAAGTTTACATCTTCCAGAGTAAATTGCATAGAAGTCACAGAGCTACAAAAGCACACAGAGATTTGCCAACACCCTGCTTAGTGCCAAGCTGATCTCACATCTTTCAGCTGAATTTTTTTTCATATTTTTAATACTTCATTAGTACTCCATATAGCCAGCAAGACACAATCCTTCAATTCTATATGCTTAGAACACATTACATTTGTAACTTTTTTTTTTTTTTTAGGTCAAAAAACCTGAATGGAGTAGATGGGTCTGCAATGAATCATGATAACAGGAAAACAAACAAACAAACAAATTAATACAGCACCCTGAAAACTAAATCTGCTACTGAAACAAAAAGGACACCACTCTTCTGCCCATCTCTTAAATATTTCTGAACACTACCCTAAAAGTTCACAGGGGGTATTTTACACAATTCTTGCAGATTGTGAAATGCAAGTCTTGCTGAAAGTGCTGATGAAAGCAGCTTCCATTTAAGACTGTGTGGTGATAATTGCACTGGAATGCAGGCACAATGTGGAAGCACAGTTTGCACCAACTCATCATGGATAGTATGGAATTAGGAGTCAAGGATTAATAGTAATTTCTTTTCACCTACATCTGCTTTCAGTCTGTACCAAATGAAGATGACAGATATTCAACTTTACCTACGACACCAACTTCTTTTTGCAGAGTAAATGTTAAAGAGTGTTTCAACTCAGTTTATAGGCAGGTGAGTCACTACATACATTTGTGCTGGAAAGAACTGTGAAGTAACTTCACCTATAACAGGCAGTAATGGGCACTTGGGATAATGCTTTACATCACAGGAGTCAGACAAAAGAGCTCCAGTTTGTACAGCAGTGGCTCCTACCTGCCACCTTCTAGATGGGCCAGCACAGACCACTTCTGCAGTCACAATCTGACAGGTAGTGAGTGACAAAAAAGATGATAGCTACTATAGGTGTCAGATCTACGTAGATTAACTTTTCATATAGCATACCCTCAGTGTAATTTCCTAAAAATCACATTTAAACATCACAGGCAGCACCAGTGTCTGGGCTGAAAACCTGGAAGGGGAACTTAAAGGAAGCACAAGTGAGACTGCAAATTCAGCAGAAGCTGCTCCTCCCCATGAGCCTGGACCACAGGCCTCTTTTCCTCCTGCAGTGCTTTGGGCTATAAAGCTGCTGGACATATTTTTGCAGAAAATGTAAAAGTCAAGGTTTCTTGAAAGGCCTGTGCCACTCCATAGAGATCAGGAGCCCTTATAAATGGATCTTTCCACGGGATAGTGATGCTACTGCTTACACCAAACCACTCCTAATGTTTCTGTGTCAAGAGATCTTCTTCCCCAAGATGTGCTGGTTCCTGTAATGTGCTACTGTGCACATTTAAACAGCTGTCACACCTCACTCACAGGCTAGCCACTGTGATCCAGTTTTTATTCTACAAAATAAAAAATCCTACCTATTCTCCAATAATGGCCCAAATCACTTCAGTAGCATTAATGCAATCTGTAGTGTTTCAGATCATTACTTCGAAAACAGCAATTGTGTTCTGTTTTGCAAGAGTTATCTATATAACAGTTAAGTTTGTAAATCACCTTTGGATCCTTTGTGATGAAAGGTGCTATATAAATTTGTGCAATTATCATTCCTACATTTCACAGCTCCATAAATGAGAGAAATACCACAGCAGCTCCACTCCAGCAATATGCTTGCAATCACATAACCCTCCCTCCCAATATTTCATCTTTACTGGAATCGGTAATTAACATGAACATCACACCTTTTTCTATATCCCACCCCTCTGTGGGGTTTAGATTTTATGCCTGGCAACATTGCACTGCCATTCTGTAAGTCGTTTCATTGGAATAGGAGAAGAGCAATTAAATTGGCTATTAGGATGCAAAGTGTGCAGGCCAGTGCAGCGCCTGGCAGGCAAACCCTCCTGAAAAACACAGCCCCGAGAGTCCCACCCATTTCTGAAAGATTCGGGAGACTACTGAAAAGCACTTCATGCACAAGCTGCAGCAAAGAGCTCCTTTACAAACAATGGGATAACTTCAGTTATGATTGCTTTATATGGGCAAAAGTTGAGGAAAATAATTGCTGATTTCTATAGGAGTTTTAAAATTGGAGGCAGTTGGTGTCCTGGTCTTCATTCTCTCCTGCTTCCACCTCAACTTTTCTTTCTGCTTCAGCAGGTTTTCTCTCACCACTGCCCTGCTGAGTGAATCCCATTTGGACTGTTTGGCATTTCCCCTCCTCCTTTTTGATGAGCCACAGCAATCTGAGGGAGCCAATAGTCAAAACAGATAATGAGCTATGACGAATAATGCAAGAAAAAATGGCCAGGTAAAAAGTAATTTGGCAACATCCAATCGATATTTCTTGGCAGTGAGGGAATGAGGTGCGCCGAGCACACTGCTGAAATTTCTCTCACCAATGTAAAATAAGCAAAGTGGCAAAAGCATTCCGAGGGTTAAAAGAATCTTGTCTTTGCCCTTGTTTGCCTCATTTCTTGATTCTCCCTTAAACTGCACCACTGGGATGAACCACAAGACTACCCTCCTCCTTATTAAAAAAGCAAAAACTGCTTATGCAGCAACTGCAGCAGGGCTCTGTTGTTAGCAGATAGTAAGGACGTATGGAGATGAGCTACAAACGGTATCCATATCAGTGGAGACACTTATGGGGAAAAAATTGTTCTGTGAACATTACAAATTCTCTGTCTAATTAAACATTCATCTCTCACTCTTCTGGGGGTGGAGAAGAAAATCATTGTCCTTTTATACTGCAGTTAAAAGTGGAAAACATTGCATCCAGAAATACAAAGAGGAAATATTTTTCTATTCTGTGACAGCAATGAACACTGAGGGTTATGCTGACTGAAGGTAATTGCTGCAGCTCTTTGCTTGTTGCTTTTTTCTTTAAAAAAAGGACTGTGCATGACTCAAACTACAGCCTTTTAGAAAATATCTGTAAATCACCGTGCTATAATTCCTTTAAACTGTGGGTACAAGCACAGACTTGATTCTCCCCTTACTGAGCTTGCTGGCCTTATAAACATGAGTGAAGATACGTAGAAGTGAAGTTAAACAAAGAGACGCAGTGAAGGAAAGGGATTCCCAGCTGAGATCTGGTTCATTTTGGGAATGAAGCACTGCTCCTTCTCAGGTCTCTGGTGAGGTAGATGAAAGGCATCACCAAGTTTCTTAAGTGTAGAAAGAGGCAGATGAATATTGCAAACATTAGATAGGAAATAACCAGGAATAACCAGCTCACCAGAGTCTCTTGCTCTCTCACGAAAACACTGGATGAAAAGTGTCAAAACCTAGAGCTAAGCTGCTTTATGAAAATAACTTAATGACATTCTGGAAGGGATTATATGCTCCTTTGGGAATCTCTCCAGTTTGCTTTTTCCTCTCCCTTGTTTGCATTCTTTTTTTTTACCTGTGCTTTCCTCCTTTTTCAGATGTTCAATCCTCTAGTGGTTCAGCGAAGCCTGAAGTTCCTTCTTATGGAGTGGGAAGAGAGGTATGTATCTATCAATAGTAATAAAACATTCCATGTGATTGAGATAAATGTTTTTGACTTTTTGCATGCGTTTGGGAAAGGCCTCATCTGCCAAAGCCCATTCTCCATATTATGCTCCCATTCACCTTCAATATTCAGGGAAGTAGAAGACTCATTCCAGTGCTTTTGAAGATCTTATGGCAATGAACTGGAGCTCAGTTCTATAGAAAAGCATGGCACCATGACAGCAGAAGAGAATGAGGAGAAGCAATCAGTGTACTGTTAATATAGCTGGTATCCAAGGCCCAAAGGCCCTGAGATCTGTAATTTGTGTGTCCTTAAATCACCACCATGGGCTTTCTATCCCCCTTGCTTTATTTTGGATTGCTGTGCAAAAGTTAACCAATGCAAACAATGCAAAGTGACCACAGAGGCCAAAAGACACAAGTAACTGCTTTCAAAGCTTCCCAACTACAATGCCACTGAGGAGAAATGCAAACAAATCCAAGTCTGAGAAGTAGTTGAAATGTAAAATACTCTTATTCAATTGTATGATTTCAGTTGAAAGATTAAAATAAAACTTTACTACAAAACATTGTTGTTCATTGCAAAAGATTTGTGCATGCTGTCAAATCAGTGAACTCAATTTGATTTCTTTTTCAGTTCTGTCTTTTTCTTGTCAAAAACTTGATCAGCTTGTTTCTTACATGCACTCTCAATTTCTGACCATGGACTTCTAATGCCCAAACAAGTTATATAGCTTCCATATGAACTAAGAGCTAAATAGAAAATTACTAATTACCTGCTATTACAGTTACTAGACAGCAGTGAAGGAAACAGATATCTGAGATTTTATTTCTGGCTATGGGAGAAGCATGTGTTTTAGTGTGTATGGGCAGGACAGCCAAGCAGAAAGAACATGGTTTTTCCAAACAAGTGGATACAAGTTGGATCTATCAGGTCAATTCCCATCTCTGCCTGGAGAGATCTCCTGCAGCCTTTAGATTATTTATCTGTAAAACAAGGAGGAATTGTTTGGTTTCCTTCTAGATCTTTTAGAATGTGTAGCAAGCTGAAGTATGAATCTGATGACTAGTCTACAAAATTATAATACAAAATGATGGGATTTCACTGAGCTAAAACTGACATAATCCAGACTGTGTTATACAACACAGAAACCTGTTCTTTAAAGTCTCCTTATTTAATTTCTAGAAGAACTGTCATCGATTTTCCTCTATAAAGGAAAATAAAAGTAAATATTTTTTTTTAATAAAATTAAAAATGAATAGGTTATTTTGTCACTGACCAGATCCTAGACTAAGACCTTTCATAATACATTCTAGCTTTGATGTTAGCCCTGTTTTGAGACAAAGTTTGGATCAGATGGTCTTCAGACAACCCTAGCAACCTAAATATTTCTGTGATTCACTTGCCTGACTAAGTTTTGGTTTAAAAGGGTAGTAAGCCTATGTCCATTTTCCCCTACCTAAGGATGACAATCCTGAGTTAGTAAATGGAGCTAGTAAGTGAAGCATGAGTATTACAACACCATCATATCTGAAGGTTCACACCACACTAGTAGGCTAAGTTAGCCCCCAGAAATTGACACAAAGTGATTTTTTTATGTCCATGAATCAAACATATGATCAGAATTTATTTCTATAAATAATCAAACTCATTTAAACATGAAAGCCACTTCAAGCTGAAGGAAACCTGCCATTAGACTATAGATTAAGTTCTTAAAATAATATGGGCTCATACATTTATTTGCACTGCTAAATTGTGACAATCCTGCACGTGAGGTAGCAGAGTGTACCATAAAGAAACTAAAATGTCATTTGTTTTCACCTAACACATGTGAAAGAGAATAAGATTTACTAAATAAAATGTGCCTCTATAAAGCAGAACTCCGTGCAGTTCTTTGCTAAATTCCTATTTTTTCCTGTTAGATAACTAAAATTACGTCAATATAAAAACACCAAGAGACAGCTATAATCTTCCTTACTGCTTAAACCAACTCAAATATTTGTTGAAGGAATTCTCAAATCATTGTATTCTTCAGTTAGGACAATCCATTTGCATTGTAGTTTTCTACAGTTTTGATAGTAGAAGGAAGACTGTGTTCACCTGATCACTAAAATTATTGCTTTTATTCAGAATGTTACCAGAAAGACTAATTTCTCTCTGCATCTTCTGACAGAATAAGTAATTAAGTAAAATATTTATAAATGGGATAATTATTTCAATTCAGGTCTAAATATACAGATAAAGCTCCTAATTGTTGTGCTGATTTTGGCTGAGATAGAGTCAATTTTCTTCATAGTAGCTATTATGTGGCTGTGGTCTGGATTTGTGCTGAAAACACTGTTGATAACACAGGGATGTTGCTGGATAGTGTTTACACAGAATCAAGGACTTTTCTGCTTCTCACCCCACCAGCAACCAGGCAGGGGCTACACAAGAAGCTGGGAGGGGACACAGCTGGGATAGCTGACTCCAGCCAACCAAAGGGATACTCCATACCATACGACATCAAATAAAGCTGAGGGAAGAAGGAAGGGTTATGTTTCAAATAATTATGTTTGTCCTCCCCAGTAACCATTATGTGTGATGGAGCTTTGCTTTCCTGGAGATAGCTGAACACCTGCCTGTTGATGGGAAGTAGTGAATGAATTTCTTGTTTTGCTTTGCTTGTGTGTGTGGCTTTTGCTTTACCTATTAAACTGTCTTTATCTCAATTAATGAGTTTTCTCACTTTTACTCTTCCAATTCTCTCCCACATCCCACCAAGTGGGAGTGAGCGAGGGGGTATGTGGAGCTTCATTGCCAGCTGGGAATCATTTTGAATGACAAGAATCTGCAAATACCACCCTTACTTCATCCAAGTCTTCACCATGAATAAGCATGCAAAAGTGGAGACAGTCACAGATTAAATGTAGGAACTGCTTACAAACCTCAAAATTAATCACAGTAGAAAAAGATCCTATAGGCATTATCTTTATTAAACCTCAGACTTACAAAAGCTTAGGTCTGCTCAAATCTAAAATTAAATTAAATTAAATTAAGAGTTTAGGTCCTGATCATTGTTTTGATTTTTATTTTTCTCCACCTAACCCTGATATATGTGCAGCAAGTACAGATTTGCTATTTCAGATTTCTAGTAAAATTCATGCTCTGCATGATTGTATCAGCCTTCGTCTCATGGGAGTCAGAAATAGTGGCCTGTGGGTGAGAGCATCTCTGTGGCTCATTGATAGTGCCCTGAAGAATGCAGTCTAGCATAAACCATTAGCTGATAATTTTCCTGAAAGTCTAATGATAGTTCATTACTTTCTTAAATAGCAGGTCCCAGAAGAAGAATCAGCTTTATGTGATAAAAAGAAAATCCTTATAGACTTAGTAGTTGCAGAAGAAAACCAAAACTGAACAAGCACACCCACGAAACATTTGAAATCAAGTGACAAAATTGAAAAATATTGCGTTCTTTAAAGATTATGCTATTTTGGAGAGTGATCTATCACTTAAAAGCAGTTACTTTGGGCCATGTTAGTTAAACATTTGATAATAAACCTGTTTTCTGGGAAAGTGCATGCATGAAATCCATTCCTAACATTTTTGGACCTCACAAAAACATCCTGTATTCTCCAGACACTGGCAAAGATCTTCCCTATTGCTCTGACTCTAAAAAATAATTCCACTTTGACAGATTGACTTAATCACAAAACCAATGCAGAAATAAAACCACTGATGTTGTAACACTTATATTTATTTGCTTCCACCTTTTTCCAACAATAATGCCCAGATTCTTAAATCCTGGGGGGTTGTATTTAGTCATTTTGTTGTTATTGTTTGTGGATTTTCTTTCTTTGTTGTAATTTTTCATTGGCAATCTGAAAGGTTTGCATCAATAGCCTTCAGAATCTCATTACAGCTTTCTTGTTTCAGCTCACAGAAATGGTGATGCTGCTGCCATGTTGCCACCTTCTTTGTAGACCAGCTCAGGCAGAGAGAGATAAAAATACAGGCATTGCTACCTGTAGGCTACATAAATACTTCTACAGCAACAATACACCGTGTACCACGGTGCCCTGTTCTTTCTGCAGGGCATTACAGCAGAGAGAGGCTCAGCACTTACTAACAACATAGCTGTACCTAAGACCTATCTATCATCTACTTGAGCTAAATCAGGAACTGCAGAATGCAAGAACTAAAATTTCTACTTCTTCAGCTATAGGACTAACACAGACAGAGAGTTCTAGTCAAGCTGTGGTCCAGCTACCAAAACATGTCATATAATTGTACACACACATCTTACTTGCCCTAAACATGCAAAAATAATTGGGGAAAGTGGTATTTAGATCTGTTCCAAAAGAAACCTGGATTCCAATGCCCACTCTTCCTGAGGTGACTTTGCAAATGTCTCACTGACTTCAAGCTAAGAATGGTGAAAGTATACTGATCAGAGAGATTTGCCATGGTCTGTATTTCAAGCAGTAGCCCAGAGACATGAAAATCAAGGTGAAGTTTGTCTGAACAGCTCAACAATTCTGCAACACTCCTTTCTGTCCCAAAATTATCACATAGGTGATACCTATGTATACAGCTGCCACTGTATTATATGTGTACAGTTCATTTCTTCCAAACCCTTTCTCTAGTCACTTATTCACTGAGTCCTTTCTGAGACAAACATAATTGCTATTATTATATATATTGTTATTGTTATATTGACATATTGTTATTGCTTTATCATTTTTATATTGACAGAATGATTGGTAAATAATATTACAACAATATTTATTGCCTAGCAGTCTAACCATTTCTTTCTCCTGAAATCCACTGGAAAAAATAATGGCAATGAAGCTACACTGAGGACTCAAATCCCTTTCAGGCCATCAGCATTTTTAGTGGAGGACTGAAAATAAGATTATTATCATGGGTATATTTAGCACATGTGAATTTCTCATCAGATAGTGGTCAGAGGCAAAAATAGCTTTGAAGCAAGTGAACACTTTAAAGAGACAGGCATGTTGGGGAATGTTTAAGAACTGACACATAAATACAAAATCTAACATCTTTTCAAATTGTTGTTCTTGCCTGTGACACAATTAATAAAGCTATTTATGTTTATACAGAATGGTACATTTTCTCAGAAATCACCTATTCCTTATGCAGTAAAGACAGAGTAGTGAATTTAAGAGTTGGTATTCACCTTCCCCAAAACAGTCTTATAATGTCATACACAGAAAAGATCCACTCCTGAACCACTAATGCAGAGAACAGTAACTATGTTAGGGATGTCTTGTCTACGTTAATACCTGACAATCTATTTAAATGTGTTTATTTATTTAAATAGGGTAGCATTTACCTAAATTGTAAGGACATCAACCAGCCCAAAGACAGGTAAAGATTATGAAGAAAATGAAAGGACATCATTATTACTGGCTGCGAGCAGCTTGCTAAACAAAGACTGGAGGCAGGCAGAGAGATGCTAGGGTGTATGGTTGGGGTATTATGATGAAAGGGAAAAGCAAATTTTGATCCCATGAGTAAATTTGCTGGATCCCATGAATAAATTCGCTGGATCCCTTGAGTAAATTCACTGGAGTCAATGGAAAAGCAGAAGTGAAGCAGCTTTAAAAAAATATCAACATTATCACAGGAAGAAATACCACACATTGGACAGTATTCTTTCTGACTTTGGCTTAGTATTGAAGCCCTTGAAGCACTGTAATTTAGAGAACATGATTTAAACTACAGATAGATTTTACATAGGAAGATATTGAGAATACGCGAAATGAGGACGTAGAGGCTCTCTCTACTGCTTAGACGAGACCCAACAGACATCTGCATGAGCTTTAACCATGTAGGAAGTGTATCTTGAAGCATCTCACCCCCTGCAAGAGGAGTGCTCAACTAAAGTGAAGTTCATGAGAAAGTGAATTCCAGGCAACATCTACTGCTTGAGCATGAGTGTACTGTACAGTGCATGTTTCTTGTCCTGATTATCAGGAGAGCTCATTTTCCTGCAGGCTCTGTTCCTTCTTATATGGGTCCTACAGATTTTGGATGCCTTGACCAAGGAATTTGGCAGGTCCACTTCCTTCCATCTTAGATTACTCCTCCCAAAAGAACCAGTCAGAAGTTGTTCTGAACCACAGCAATAAAACAGGACAGGATATTTGCCTTTGAAAAATTCAGTAAAAGTTCACCATTTACTGAATCCTTCTGCTGCAGAATACATATGTATTTAATATGGAACCAATGTTTACATTGACTAATGTCTAATCTTCAGTAAAACTGAAGGGAGTTATGAAGCATCACAGAATCTGGACTGAAGACTTTGGGTTCCATTTCTTGCTCCATGTCAGGCAGACTTGGCCAAAGCACGATTTCTTTCAATGTTCTACAGTCCACTTCTACAAAACAGACATGCAAACAAGCATACACACAAATACCACAAATTATTACTCTAATGAATGCACCTTCAGGATAGGATATTTTCTTCTTAATAGATAGCGCAAGATTTGACTTAAGCATGAATATTATCCTTCCCTCCCAACACCCAGTACCTATAAAAGGGTTAATTCAAAAACACCCTCAGAAACCAGAGAACTACAGGTACTCTTGATACCCTGAACATGTAATATTTATAACAGTCATACAACTTTAATTTTACTTCTTTGCCTTAGAAAAAAAAAAAAAAAAGAGTGCAATTTTTCTAAGCACAGCACTGAAAAGAAAAAAAAAATATGAAGCACTCGTTAGTTTGGAATTTTCCATTCCTTTTTGCTTCTGCCTGAAAGGCAGAGGACTGTGGGGGTTTCATAGCGGAAAGAATTTAGGCCTGTCTTCCTTTGACTTGCAAATTTTAGAAACACTGCACTATCCATCTAACCAGTTGGCAAGGATTTAAGGTTGATTTAATATCCCTTAAGCCAGTCATGAAGCATTGTACAGGCTTGTCTCCTCTTCCTCCTCCCTTCCTCACCCTTCAGCTTGTTCATAATAGCTTAGTGCATGTAGAATTTACACCAATAACAGTGGTGGTCACTATAAAGTGGCATGGCAGTTACAGGTCTGGAAGTGATAACACCATAAACTCAATATTTCCTTGGCCAAAACGACATCTCACCTGTTAAAACACGTTGGTCCAAAAGATGATGCCTATGCATCACATACCACAATTAAAAATTTATATTTTCACAATACAGACTGGAAAGTGATAAGAATCTCTCCCATCACATTTTCAGCACTATATCAATATTTATTTGTCCTTTTTTCATATTTTAGTTTATTTTTTCAGATCTCTAGAGTAGCTAGTAAAATGAGAGACCTAAAATACTAAATAAAAATTATGGGCAAAAATATATCATCATTGAATTCACTTAAAAATCTCCAGAAAATAATTTTCTGAAGCGCTTCCATCTGTTGTCCTCAAACCATACAGGAGTTGTTCTACTCTGCTCATCACAGTGACTATACATATATATAAAGACGCTTGTCCAGCCTATGCTTGTGAGATTTTTTCTTCTTTTGACTGACTTATGCTATGAAAAGCTGACTTTTTGAGGAAAGGTTATAATTAAAGAGACAAGTATATCTAAGTTAAAGCTGTGTAAATTTTTTTAATTTGCTTGAATAGTCATAATAGGTGAGATTGAAGAAAAAAATACATATTTATTATTTCACAACTTCCCTGTACTTTCACAGGGGCAAAAGGTAATTTGTACCTAAAATCCCATTTGTACATGTTGCTCTCTCAACTGAACATGACCTTTGAATGTAAAAAGGCAGGTTGGTGCAGACATTATCTCCCACAGGGGGGAAGTGGTGGGCTACTTATCATCCCATCAACCTCGAAGCCTAAGTCACATTTGACATCAGACTAATGTCACTGAGATGAATGACATCTATTAGATGGTACTCAGAACCAGATAAGCTAGATAACTAATACAGTAAGATGGGGATATCGAGGAAATATTGTCACTCTGTGTCATGGCTACTGTGCTCATTTCAGTCCATATAACACAAGGAAAATACTATTAATACTGCAGAATCCCTATATAGTTTCATCAGAATCCATGTAATGACAGTAAGATGCAGTTAAAGACACAGTAATGCAGCATTTCATTACCTCTGCTTGCACACTACTAGAGTTTTGTATGCACCTAATTGTTCCAAAATAAATTGAGTTTTAACACAGTTCATAATTTAAAAAGTAATCTAAAATGCACAGCATGTTTTGTGTAAAAACACATTATGTTTTCATATTACATGTTAGGAGTTCTCCTGTACAAACTTTCAGATGCTCTGCTGTCAATTTTTTCAGAGGATGAAATAAAAGTCCTACAGCAGAATCAAACTGAGCTCTCAGTCCTGTTTTGAAGTCATGTTAATGGACAAGGCATAGAAAATCAACAACAAACAGATCAGCAGAACAACCTTATCAGTAAATCACTTGCTACACTCTAAATAGTTACTTTTCAAAATGTCTGCAATACGTGAAGAGTTATATTGATTTTATATCTATCCCTGAACTTGCCTGTGTTTAAGTTTACAGTCTGCAAATAGGAGTTAGCTTTTAATAAAGTGCCATTTATACAATACAATACAAGGCTGAATTTCACAAATGCACAAGTGATAACCTGCCTTCCCTCTTTCCAAAGCAAGGAAAGGACTGACAGCTATGTCAGGACAGCTATGTCAGGAAATATATATATATTTTTTTTTGGTCATTTTTGTAGTATTGTCTGTGTTTTTATTACATGCTATGGATCAAAGAAGAAACCCCTAGTAGCTTTGCTTCTTCTCTCCTATGCTCTATTAGCAGAAAAGAGTAATCTTTGCATAACCAATTATTTATTTACTGACATTTTCAAGCTCTGGGGCTAGAATGATTTAGGCAATTTAATTCAGCTTTTTTTCCTTACAGCACACTGCTGGAGATGTTTTATCTTTGGAAATTCTTCTAGGGTTATTTTATTTTATTTTTGTTTAATGGTCAGGGTGGCATCTCATCCTCTGCCTAGAACCAGAATTCAAGGCCCAGGATCCAGCTGTTGCAGCTTGCAATTTCAACTGGCATCACTCCCATTACCATTTTGTGCCATGCTGTACACCAGGCAGCTAGGAGAATGGTAAAACCATAACAGTTAAGCATGAAAAAGTGAAGAGATACCAAAATTACTTTATGCTCAGTCCTCACATGCCTATGATTGAATTCCAGAGGATACTGTATTTTCAAATAGCATTAGCAACATTGGAAAGTACTCAACTGTACATCATCTTCCAATGTTTTATAATGACAAAATCCCACTGTCATAATCTGTGCATCTCCATTGCCCACTCCTGCCAACAAACACATATTAACCATTTTTTTTTTCCATACAGTCTTCACTAGGTTAACCAATTAACAACATAATTAATTTAGCAGTGAATAAACTGGCTTTGATATTGTGTTAGTCTGTACTAGGGAAGCCTGGCAGCTAGAGGCCTGAGGAAGAAAAGCCTCCCTTCTCTGAAATCTCTGTAGGGACCAGGTCCAAGGGGGTCAGGAGTTTTACTGGCTCTGATAGAGCGGGACAGGCCAACAGGCAGGCCTGAGCAAGCATGAATGACGTGTCTATTTGGCAGCTTTTCTGGAGAAAACAGCTTTGTAAAGACAAAGGAATTATGAAAATCATGATATCCTTCTGCGATAGGTAAATCTATGATAGATCCATCTGCCCATGGGCTGGCATTCTGACCACCACCTGCAACCTTTGGTGAGGAAGCTCTGGTGAAAGAAGGTGCTGCAGGGAGGTATTGTTCCCCTCACTGCACACAAGTGTGAAACTGCTTTGCTCCCTGAGCACCAGCCTGATTTCAGTACCCATGTGTGCAGGTAGACAGTCAAGCTGGGATGGATAGAGAGGTGTTTTGGGGAGACTGGATCTGACCCTGTTGGAGAAGGGGCATCAATCAGCATGTCAGAGGAATTATAATTGGGTAGTGCTTTAGACTGTAAAATTGCAGAGTGTAAAGTGCTCAGGCCTGTCTCAGAGCTGGCCTTATACCTATGTATTGGGTTCAACAATTTCATCTGCTTCATGGGTGATGGAATTAAATATCTGCTCATGAAATGACAGCAAGGTGACACAGCTGCACATGAAAATAAACTCACAGCTCAGTCAGAGAGAAAGGCAGGGAGGTGCAGGGGAGCTGGAGCTGGGGCAGAAGCTGCCAGAGCTCAGGAAAGCAGCCATCTACCCAAGCAACAAAAGCCAGTCTGGAAGGAACATGCCAGAGATCCCTTCTTCTGTTATCTGCTATCAAATACAGAGGAGCAGGTTGAACTTTAGGGAAGAGAAGACCATAGGGACCCTAAGGGAAGTCAGCAAAAATAAATAAAGAATTAAGCTTTGGTAAGTTTTGGATGGAATGTGTTGGCCTTGAAAAGATGGCTGGAAAAAAATGCATTTGAAAGAAATTAAAAATGTGTGAGATACTTGAAGACTGATTTTAAAAGATTTAAATGTGGGATTGATATTAGCTAGAAGTGAAGAAACTGAGGCAGCAGATGTGTCAAGCAATAGATTAGATACAGACCCTGCTACCTGGATCATGGTGCATAAAGCATGATAAATCCATTGTATTTTCTGTAGTATGACCAACCATACTGTCATTTAAACTCCACAAGAGGTTAAAAACATTTGTGAAAAGTATTTTCCTTCTTTTGATTCTCTGGGGCAAAGCAACACAACTGTATGCATTTAGGAAAACCTGCTTGCTTATGCAGGCATCAGTTAGGAGATCTCCAAGAGCTGAGGAGAGGAGAAAGCCTTTGGTTTAGTCCCTAAAAACTGAAAGTTCTTACAATGTGTCCCTCATGCCTTATAAGGTCCCATCCTCAGGTGCCTCCACCCATTTCAGAAGCTCATTGCGCTATACTTGGCACTTTCATTAAATTAACCATACGCAGAGAGTCTTTCCTCTGCTGTGCACCCTGTAAACTCAGAGAATAATTTTTTTTTCCACTTGCTTAAAGGCTTACAGCTCAGTCAAACCAAAAGCAATTTTCTCTAGAAAAAGTAACAGCACTTCACCTTCATGAGAGCTATTTCCATGCCAAATTTCAAGTTTCTAGCTACAGCTTAACAGCACGAATATTCTCTGTAAAAGTGGAAAAGTATGTTTTGTCTCAGTCCATATTAGAAAATGGCTCAGAGTGGAAAACAATTCCATGGCAGGTATGCAGTGGGAGCACTTTTAACCCCCAAGTGAACACCCTGGCAACTTATAAGTGACTGAAAACAGGAAGTTAAAATGAAAACTATTATGTGAGTTCAACACATAATGCAATCTGTAAGAGATTGTAATTGCACCTGAAATTTTGCTAGTGACCCTTGCTTCAAATAATAACAGCAAACAAAAGGCATTTGAGAAAATGAGCTTTGTTTTCATGTTTGTTCTGCATATGTGGCAGAAGTTGCACATCATCGGTTTTACCCCTTCCTGTGCAGAGGCATCTACTTGCTCAGCTCGTGCCACTTCTTCTGACATTATAGGCAGTAACCAGGAGAACTGTTTTAAGGATCAAGATAATATGATTTAAAACCACAAAGAGCAGTGGCAAAACAAATGGATGGATTCTGAAAATGGTGGGCATTCTGCAGTCCTAACAATTGCCATTGCTTGCTCTGCAGTATTGAAAATAAGGCCATCAACTTATGTCCTAAATAACATTAAAATCTAATTGAGGCATCTTTTCTGGAAAATCCTTGCCATCACCTTTAAGCCTGTGGTTCTACTTCTTGAAAAGCGAATCAAAACAAACCTAACTGCAACCTAGCAAACAGTAAAAATATCTTGCCTTTTCAAAGACTGCTTGCACTTAAATCCTGTCTGGTATTTATCTTAATGCAACGTGGTGTAAGGTGAAGAAGGAACTTTTTTTTTCTTTTACTTCTCCATCCAATTTTAATCTTTTGTTTTATGTGGAAAAAAATACAGCTAAAATTCTGTTTCCATTGAGTGCTATACAAAATTTTAAGTCAGAAACTAAAGGAATTCATTTAGCTCTAAAAGCAAATCAGCACAGACAGGAACTAGAGCACATGGGAAGCCTTGAGATAGCTGTTTGTTTATGATAATAATTTGGTTTAGTAAGTGGCTGTATGCTTCCTCTGGTAGCCAGATCCAAGGCACATTTTATAACAGATACAACCTGGTACTGTCCATCTATCTGTGATCAAACAGCAGTGAAGAAGAATACAGCCTTTTCTAATTGGCCAGTTGTATTACTTCTGGTGTTACTGAACACTGAAGATAATATTAATTTTTGTGTTGCATACAGTTATTCCTAAAATGTTATATTATATAACCTGAAAAAAAAAAAAGAATTAGAATTATAAGAAATAATTAAAAGCTTATCCAAAATAACGTGAATTCACTCCTGGATGAAGTTGCATTTTCATCTTTTCAAATATTTTAACATCTAATATCCAATATGAATATACACACCCTTAAGACAATATATGTGTACATAGGTATGTGTATATATAAATAAAAAAATTAATTTACATACTTCTAAAATTAATAAACCCATCTTATTACTGACAGTTAACAGAATTTGCTGGACTAGTTCTTTTCAATAGCAAAGCTGAACCCACTTTCAGAGTGATAATTTCTAGGGTTAATTGTCATAGCTTCCTCGACGCAATCTTCTCCACCAGCTTTATTTTATCTGCCAGAGCACCAATATGCCATGATTAGCATAAATTAAACTAAATAAATTCAGTGGGTTACTATATTATTTTGTGCTAATCCGTTTATTTATTTATTTTTAAACATTTCAAGGTTAGGGATGGGTGAACAGTGTGACAGCGAATTCCTAACAGCAGCTTGTTCAAATTCATCTCAGAAGTGTTTAAAAAGTGTGTGATATTTTTTTGGAAATGTTTAGGAGAAAAAATCCAGTGTGAAAAATGTCATTGAGTACAAACTGCTATATCATTACATACTGACCTTTTACAGACACACCCATGGCACACTACTGTGAGGCAAGGAACTCAATACATGCAACTCAATAACACACAACAAGAGAACAAGAAGCACCAAGCAAATTTGCTTGTGAACTCAAATGAGAGGCTTTCTTGGCATTAAGAAAGATACATCCTGACCTCTTACTGCTCCATATAATGTGTTTTCACAGACTTTAGAAAGGAGTTTGCTCATCTTGAACAACTGGTTCATGCCAGCTGCCCATGCCAGTACCCACAAAGGCCTTTCATGTGAATCTGCTGACAACAAATAATCCAGATGCAGCTATAGGATGGGGCAGTGGTGCACATGATGAACAGAGAGAGAGCGAGCCATGCCGATGACCATCTGGCCAAGTTGGTGCCTCTGTAATACCATTCTGCTCTGAATGGAAATTTTCTCAAGAGATGTGAACACATGTAGTATGCTTATCACTGATTGAATCTCTCTCTTCAGGAGAAGATTTAACTCAAAACCAGAGCCAACTAAGGCTATAATTGTTCAAGGTATATGTATATGTTCTCCATCCTATCTGTCAGCACAGCCTGTGCAAACACACTGTATCACATCATGTAGAAGTGAAACTAGCAGTGAGACTCACAAAACACTTTAATTTGCTTCTTGCACATGACAGCACAGTAAAGACATATGCTGTTCTGGTTTGTCAAGTGTGCAGCAAATGGAAAGTCAGGATGAGATTTTCACTGGAGAGTTTTGATGGAATAAGAGGGTGAGTAGAGTAACTGAAGTAGAGAAAAGATGGTGAAATTGTGATCATTCTAAATTGTGCTTTTCAAGCAATTCAGCTTTTCATTTATTGATGACATTAAAATTCTCTTTGTTCTCTATTATCAAATTTTAAAATATTTTCTTGTTTGGCCAGTTTTAAGTGACTAGGCTTGAGAAGGGACAGATTGGTCACTGAAAGTTGGGTCTGTGTAGTCTTCACCAAACTAATCAATAGCCATATGCATCTTTTTAAGGTCTCTGCTTAAATTAGGTGTCAAAGTGGCAGATGACTTGTCCATGCTCTGTACATTCCACAGTAGCAGAAAACAGAGGAAGAAAATATTCAAGAGCAGCAAAGTCCCACTAATAACTTACAAATTACAGAATCACAGGATGTTTTGGGTTGGAAGGGACCTTTCAAGGTCTTCTAGTCTAACCCCTCTGCAGGGAGCAGGGACATCTGCAACTAGAGCAGGTTGCTCAGAGCCCTGACCAACCTCAACTGGAATAGTTCCAGGGATGAGGCATCTACCACCTTGCTGGGCAACCTGTGCCAGGGTCTCACAATCCTCAGTGTAAAAAAGTCTTCCTTCTCTCTAATCAAAATCTCCCTCTTTTTGTTTAAAAGCATCACCCCTTGTCACATCACAACAGGTCCTGCTAAAAAGTCTGTCCCCATTTTTCTGACAGGCCCCTTTAAGTACTGAAAGGCCACAATAAGGTCTCTCTAGACCATGTCACTGAGTGTCACATCCAATCTTTCCTTAAACACCTCCAGGGATGGTGACTCCACAACCTCCCTGGGCAGTCCATTCCAGTGTTCTATCACCCTCTCTGTGAGGAAGTGCTTCCTAAGATCCAACCTAAACCTCCCCTGGTGCAGCTTCAGGCCATGCCCTCTCATCCTGTCACTAGTTGCCTGGGAGAAGAGCCCCGACCCCCATCTGACTAACTGTAGAGAGTGATAAGGTCCCCTCTGAGTCTCCTCTTCTCCAGTCTGAACAACCCTAGCTCCCTCAGCCTCTCCTCATAAGACCTTCCCTCCAGTCCCTTCACCAGCCTTGTCGCTCTAATTCTTACTAACCCTTCAAAAACTGAGGTGGCCACCTGACTCATCCTGCCAGTGGAATGTCTGGTCTTACCATAAGTTTCCTTTCTGTATGCCACCAGAGTTACTGTTTATATGGCAGAAGACATACATGACAGCACCTCTGCCATCCAGAAGCATATGCCAGCAAGAATTTGAACTGAAGGCCTCCACTTTGGAAGTCAGAATGGACAGCATGGAATAATTAGAGCCTCTCCTCAGACCTTCTTCATTTTCAGGGCTAATATGCTGTTGATGCTACATCTTGGAGAGGTCTCTTACTTTGCTATCCACTAGGCTGCTCCCTCCCCAAACCCAGAGGCCAGATGTAAGACCTTCTGCTAGCACTGAACTAAGTCATCAGGCAACAGAGATGCATTCTCAGGTTAAAGCTGAGGCAATAATCCTTGTGAAATAGCACCAGAGCAGTCAACACCTTGTAGGACTCAGACCTTGGTGAATTATATGAAAATTGTTGTCAGTAGTAACTGTTGACTATGGAAACCAGTTCAAAAATACAGATGAGTTTAAAGCACTTGAAAAAAGGGCAGTTAAAAAAAAAAATGCATGAAAGCAGATACCAGATGCATCGTGTCAGATACATTATAGTAGCTTTCTTTCACAATGATTTTCAAGATGATATCTTAAAGGATCAAAACCCAGAGCATTAAGAAGGGTGTTAGATGCTGAAAACCATCAGAATCCCTTGTTCTAACTCTCTGAATACATTATTGCATCTTCTTTTCTAGTGCTGAAAATGGATAGATTTTCAGATAAAAATTAGGAGAGTTCGAATTGCACTCTCTCTCTGGACTTTTGTAATGCACAGATTTTCATAATGTTTTGTGTAAAGCATTCACAGAAAAAATCGCATACATTTATGTTCAAATTACTGGCAGCTTAGCTTTGCAGATGCTGTAATTTAACTGTTTAACAGTAAATTAAATTTACGGCTTGCAATGTAAATAAATTATCCTTTTTAATTCAAATAATAATAAGTAATATATGTGTAATAGAAATTCTGTTTAACAAGAACAGGTTATTTTCACAACAGATAAAATTTACGTATTTCAGCTTGTATTTATTGATAAACAGTCTCACAATGACACAGATTGTTTCCAACTATAAATGTGTGTTAAAACATTTAAATTTAATAGTGGAATCTTGTCAAATTGATGTACAGTAATAGAATGTCATAAAATCTTATTTCAAATTGTAAACTGAAGCATTAAAAATTAACTTTATAGACTGAGAAAGACAGGTTGAAATTACTGCTATATGGTCAGAAAGTTAATTTAAAGCACAGGTTAAATATTTGATTCTGCTTAATACACTTAAAACAGGAAAATCCTAAAACTGTTGGGATATTTCTAAAAGAATTAGAAAGTATTTTGGCCTCAGTTCTGCCAGATTGAGGATGATCTCTGCTAACAAATGTTGCTATCCTATCAAGCTGCTCTGACTTTAGTCCTCTAGGGTGTGCAACGGCAAACGGGTTTGCAAGATAAGGGCTCTTATGTTAAAAATTCATGGAAAAGGTCATGTTTCTGCCATTTCTGAAGTGCTGAGCAGATCAATGAATGCATGAAACAAGACAGTAAGACACAGAAATTATTTCCTGATGACTGGCACTCTTGAAAGCAGCACTTGGGAAATGCAGAGGATTGAGGATAGCCAGTGCTACCTAACTTTGGAGCATTCTCAGCTTTTGGCATTCGACAAAGCTGGGGCTGTAGACATACACTGTCTATTCCACTGGCAGAAGCAAGCATGCAGATACCTTCAAGAGCCCCTAATGAAGTCAACACGTTGAGTTAAGCTGAGATAACACACTTTTCATGTTAATGTATTTATAGAAACATTTTTTTATTGTCTTTTATGTCTGTAGCCAGACTAAGTTCTAGTTGGGCTTTGGCCTTTGTAATTTTCTCCTTGCATACAATCCTTTTAGTTTCCCTGAGTTGCCTGCTCCTTCTTCCATAGGACACGGGCTTTGGTTTTCTTCCTGAGTTCCAGTCAAAGGTCTCTGTTCATCCAGGCCAGCTTTCTTCCCTGTCAGCTCATTTTATGGCACATAGGGATGGCCTGCTCTTGTGCCTTAAATATTTCCCTCTTGAGGAATGTCCAGCCCTCCTGGACCACTTTACCCTTCAGAATGGCCTCCCAAGGGACTCTGTCAGCTAGTGTCCTATACAGGTCTAAGTCTTCCCTCCAGAAGTCCAAGGTGGCAGTTCTACTGATGCCATTCCTTACTTTCACAAGAACTGAGAACTCTGTCATTTCCTGATCACTACACCCAAGATGGCCTCCAACCTTGACATCACCCACAAGTCCTCCTCTGTTCACAAACAACAGGTCTGGCATGAAGACTTCCCTAATTGGCTTACTGACCAGCTCTGTTAGGAAACTATCTTTCACACCCTCCAAGAACCTCATAGACTCTTTCCTCCCTGTTGTATTATATTTCCAGCAGATACCTGGTAAATTGAAGTCCCCCATGAGAAGAAGTGGTAGTGATTGTGAGACTTCTCCCAGATGCTTATAGAATATTTTGTCTGCTTCATGATCCTGACTGAGCAGTCTATAAGAGACTACTGCTGTGATATCCACACCTTTTTGGCCTACCCCCTGATTCCTACCCATAGACACTCAACCCTATTATCACCATCTTTGTGCTCAAGACAATCAAAGCACTCCCTAACAGACATGGCTACCCCACTGCCTCTCCTTCCTGGCCTACCCCTTCTGAAGAGTTTATTGCCATCCATTGCAGCACTCCAGTTGTGGGAATCATCCCATCATATCTCTCTGATGACAACTATAGCATAGTTTTCCTGCTGTATAATGGCTTCCAGCTCCTTCTGTTTGTTGCCCATGCTGTGTGCATGGGCAAACAACCAATGAATCCCTGTCTAGTTTGGGGCTGCAGCCTGTCCTGATGGACCCAGTCCCACTGGAAGGTTCTGGTTTTGGATCCATTCCTTAAAATATGTCTTTATGTATCCAGCACAACCTGACCCTGAATTTCAATGGCCAGCTGTATGAAAGTCAGAGCAACACATGGCTTGTCTCACACAATCACAATTATCTTTTGATACTAATTCTTTCATTTATATCAGAGTCTCTAAGCTTGCTTTCTACTTCATCTGCTTTCCAGAGACCACATTTACCTCCCTTAGCAACATTTTGCCCCATAACTATACACTTCATGATAGATGCACTTCTATACCTTAAACATGACATTTCCTGGAGAGCCAAAAAGGCTTTTAAAGGGACTTCACGACTTTACCCTACTGAAGATGAAGAAGGCCATATATAATTGAGGATGGCAGTAGGCTGGCAGTCCCTCAATCAGCAGACCCACTGTTTCAGTCCTTTCAAAAACAGCAAAATAAAAAGCAGGTCATTCAGAACTGGTTTTTTGTGGCCAGACACTTGCAAGAGAACTGAATATGATCTAAACTCACAGCCTGGTACCATTCAAAAGCACACCACAAAATACAACATGCTTATTGATGATTTGGAAGTGGAGGTCTTAATAATTGCTTTTCTGAAAGCTCTGAATATTATTTTCTGAGACTTTCCTCTTCATGTATAGCCAACAGTTTTATAAAAGTAATTGTTGTTGTCTTTTTTTTAACCATATGCTTTGCATACTGAAGTGTATTCTTTGGAGGATTATATCAGATACATTAACTCATGTTTAATAATACTGCATTCAACACACATCTCCATTGAAGTTTATACAGGATTAGGTACTAGCTAATATGGTGACTAGTATCAGAGTCTGACCCTTAGGAGTGGAAAAATCAGACTTAGGCTGAGCCATCCTCAAAAATCTCTCATCATGGTGTCAGTTGTACGTGAGATATGATAAGACTACAGCAAATATGGCAAATTTGCAAACACAGGCTGAAAATATCTAGCAGTCTTCTAAAATGAAGGACAGTCTAACTATGAAGAGCAAAATCAGCTCACATCCCTTAGCTGTTCTAAGTCACTAACAAGTGGCTCTAGTTAAGAATGTTTCATTTTGCCTGTACCACCTTTTTTGATTTTCCACTTCCTGCTTAAAGGGGGGAAAAAAGGATGGCTCATTGAAAATATAAAGTATATAAATCATGTATCAGAAAAAAACCCCACATAATTCAAAAGCATTGCTTTACTTGTTTTACAAATTACACGAGTTGAGACCCATGTCTCCTCATGCTCCCTCCAAAGCTGTGCCAGAGTTCTGCCAACTGTATCACACTGCCTGCAACAACACTGCTGAGCTATTCCTTGCAGCTTTCTCTGCAGTGGAAATATTGCCTGCATATTCAGCTTTGTTTAGTCAGTTTTTAGTCAACTGAATTCCCAGGAGGTCATGTACCTGGTGAATGAAATAGTAGTTGCTTTCCAAGTGCTGCAGGGAAACATTATTTTATTCCTATATTTTTTTCCTCTGGAATTTAAAAATAAATGTAACCAACATCTCTATCTCAGGTTCTGAAAGAAACTAGGTTCTAGACCAAACTAAAAATGAATTCTAAAAACATCTGTTTCATCCAACACTGGACAGAAGTAGTTCATCAGAATAAGAAAACGAGCAGTGCTGCTAAAACAATGTGTTGTCTTGCTGCTCCATCTTGCACTTGCCTATCTTTCTGCTATACATTTAAAAATATCACAGATACTTTCACACAGAGCATTTCTGTGATGCCTTTTATTTATCTGGTTCTTTGCACTTCCAGATAATGTCCAATGCAGGAGATCCCAGCTCAGCTGTGAAGGTATCTTGTTCAGCTACTTAAGAAAGCAAGCTCTGAACTGCAGAGTCTATGCAGAAGCCACAGTGCGGGACTTGAACAGTAATTCTCACTCGGCTCCCAGCATCCAGGAGCCACTATACATTCGAGAGATCCTAACTTAAGCATAAAGTGTACAATGATCCCAAGAAATTAAATGAGAAAAGAGAAAATACTACTTCTGCCTGCACTGAGAAATGTATTGTCAGGGCTGTGTGTTCCACTCCTGTAGAGTAGACAAGGCAGTCCAGTTTTCATCAAGCTTTCTAACTGTGTCACAGAAAAACTGGAGCCACACTACTGACTTATATTCAACCTCCAATGAAGATAGCAGTTTACTCCACCTCTTGTTTGACTTAACTGTTAACTTTCTGTGATTCTGTTGACCTGCTCTAGGTGGTCCTGCTCTGGCAGGGGGGTTGGACTAGATGATCTTTCAAGGTCCCTTCCAACCCTTAACATTCTGTGATTCTGTGACTTCAAGGATTTTATGTGGTACAGTGGCATTTTAACAGTAAGAACTGTGCCTGTTCTATGTTCAAAGACTGTTTGTCACTAATGCAACAGAGCCTAAGAATTGCACGTTCCTGAATACAAAGAATTGGCCATGGTCAGGGAGCAGGATTTGATGAAGTTCTGCCACAAATTCTGTTTTAAAACTCCTCGTTTTCATGTGGAGTGGCCACATGAAAAACAGGCTGTGTGGGGGAAAAATTAACAAATCTTTTAAAAAAACCCAAAGCTGCATAATCTGCTGTATTTCAGTTGGTCTTTATCCGCAAAATCCCAGATCTTTGTTTAAGCTACAAACAGACTATAAAAATCAGCTTGCTGGCCTCTCTCCTTATTATCCACATCCCTGCACAAATCAAATGAAGCTTTTGCTGTAAAGCTGATAAAAAACACCACACACACATGAGCAAGCTGATATATTTAAAAAGTGGTTATCATTTCTAATCCTTTCCTCTCTCTCCAGGGAATATCATCTTTCCAAGGAACACACAAAACTCCACCACTGAGCAAACATAAGCACTTATACTTGTTTTGATTAGGGATTTTCTAAAATAACAATGAACGAAGTAGCCTGGCATTATCATTGATTTTTAGCACCTAGGGAAGAAGTGCAACAGTCATCCAATTGTTTAAAATCAGTGAATAGCCAAGAACAGTTCTGACAAATATTTGCACTCACATAATCTGTTTCAGAGACCTGACAAAATGAAGTACAGTACTTGGTTTGATAGCGTGTGGATGCTTTTTCCACTTCCTTGTAGATAACCCAGAACCCAGAACATTAGAAGTGGTCACAATGCTAAACTTAGAGTTAACTAAGGTCTCCTAGAAGTCACTGGGATTTGTTTGGGATTTGCGGTATCAACTGAGGTGCTCTCCAGTTCCTTGGCAGTTGTTCCAGGACAACAAATCAATTTTTATTATCTAATTTAGACATACCCAAGTGATATGTCTAAATCCACTCTAGACAATCAAGCTTAGATTCAATCATAAAACGACTAATACTCATTTCATACAGGTATAAATCTAGTCTTGCAACTTGCCCCAAGCCAATGATCGACAGCACTGGGAAACCAATGTGACATCTGCTTGAGGTTCCACCTCCTAGCATTCAATCGTTTAAATGGAAAGGTTGCCCCCATAGGATGAAATTCCTCTCAACAGATTAATATTATCAGCGATTGCAGTTCCTGATTTCAACCTGATTTGTTACAGATGAGCTAAAGACAAGAAAATTTGACTTACAACTTAAGCAGTGCTGAGAGGTTCAAATGTCTCTCTTCACATTGTGCACATTAAAAGTCCGTCCAAAGACTTTGCTTTATAAATAAAACTGAAGACGAGCTATGATTTTAGACTCTTGAAAAAATATACACATACATACACACATGCAAAGAATAAGGAACAGAAATACAGCACTTAGTTTAATACACAGATTTCTGACTGCTGCAGAATGGAAGAAAGTTCTTCAATGTGGCTTGGAGAACAGTGAACCTTACATTCATAATTGTGGTTCCTGTGTCAAACACCATGTTCATTTCACGGTGTTTATGATTCCTAACTTGTGTGACACACCATATGCATTATGCTACTTAGTTTCTATCAGTTTAACCATGTATTAAGAACTTTACCTTTTACATGAAGGCAGTAGGCAGTCCCTAGTAGGGAGCAGGGTGAGGTAACAGTACCCTCACTGCCAGGCAGTGGCTGGTCTTGAAAACAGGAAAGGACAAGGAAACAGATGAATCTACTAATGCAAAGTCTTTGCTCTTTGTAAATTTTTAAGTGCTGGTAAACAGCAGGAACAGCACTTCAGAATTAGCCACAGAAGTTTGGGAATTACAAAATATCAAAATAAAATCTACTTGATTTAAGGCATTTACATCTGTAGAACTTTCTAAATAAGGTCCTTCTGTTTCAATTTTCTCTGATCTTTTTTGTCTTTTTTTTTTAGACATTGGTATACACAAAGCAAAGACTCAAGCCTGGCTTGCTTCAGAAGCAGCACTAGCTTGGCAACTAGCTGTTTGAGAAAACTAAACTTAATTGAACATGGATATGCATTTTAAAGGCACAGAAACAAAACTGACTTTAGGGAAGGAGTAAATGCTGCACTCCAGCAAATTCTCCCCTCTCTAGCTAAAAGAAGTTGTCAGGGTTTTTCATTTGTCTCTTTCTTTTAAATGAATAATCAGATAGAACAAATAAAAACAGAAGTAACACCTGCTTAGTCTGACATGAGCACAGAGGTGAATCAGATTCAGCTTTTAACAGCCGCCCTCAGGTGCCTGAGGAATCATAGCAAGGTAATTCACACACCGTTAGGCCAATTTTCAATGGACTTCTGTCAGTTGAACAGTTGATAAAAGCCGTCTGGACGATCAAATACTGCATAGTGCAAGATACAGAAAGTGGCGAATGTATGTAAGCCCAACCAGTCTGAATGACAGATCTGCCTCCTCACTGCCTAGTTTTTTGTTACTGTTTTTGACAGCTATATATATTCCATTTTCAACAGAGTTCAGAAGTCCAGGCCCTATCTATGTGACATTTTTAATTCACATCTACACAAATGTCATGGTATTTCTCCAGAGGAAAAAAGTGTAGAAGTTGATTTTTGTGTCAGCTAATAAAATTATTATACAATTTATTCAATTATATTTCCTTAGCCATGTATTTATATGGATACCTAACAATTACAAGACAAATGATAGACATAGACAAGAGACTGACAGTGTCACTACTACCCAAAAGGATATGAAGAAGTGGTATGGAAAAGGCTCGGTCTTTTACAAGGACCTAACAGGTTACCTCTCCTATCCAAAATGAGACAGCTCTGAATCACTAACAGTTTAACTGCACAAATCCAATGCAAACTGTGATTGAACAAGCACTGCCCTTTTCTAGCAGACATTTAATAACGCAGAGAGACACCAGCATTTATCTTCTGCCTCTAAAAGGCTTTCTCACCTATAAGAAACTTGGAAATGCAGACCCAAAGATATCCTAGATGCTAAAAACTTAATGGGTGAAAATGCTGGCTATTTGCATGACAAGCTTTTTCTGTAGCACAGGTTTGCTCTTAAAATGTGCTTTGATATTTAGATCTGCATTTTCAGCTGCACTAGTGGTATCAGCCACCTAACCTCACACTGGCTTGTCACACGTGGCATTTATCTCCTCTGTGTGCCTATGACAATCCATCCCTCAACCATGCAAGTAGCTTTCTCTGACTTTGGAGGGTGGAATTTTTTTAATTATGGCAATTTTTTAAGTCCTTAAATACATGTTCTAGAACATATTTTAGGACCTTGTTGTTGAAAGCTGTTGTCCATGTTGATCTACCTCATAGCCTACAACTAGAGCACTGCCTGGGAAATATGGAATGCAGATACAACATACAGAACAGATGTAAGTGGGACTGGTGCTGCAAGTAAAGACAAACACTTTATTACAAGCATGATAACATAAATTTACACCATCTAATTCTATCTAAGATGTGGTTGGACTTCCATTTGCAAGAGGGTCAATTAGAACATCTTTACAGTTGATTTGTGCAGAAGATAAGTCTGATGAGCCCAGAAGCTCCTAGTACTTGTGCATGTGGAAAGGGAGTTGGAGCTGTCAGATACCCATCTTCCATGTGTGGCAGTGTTTAAGATAGGCAATCAAAGAAGGCATCTCAACTTGTCCAACAGAACAAATCTTACCTGAATTAACTGTCACAATCTGAGTAGACAAGATTTTGATCCTTTGCTAGCTGCATCTCTTAGTCCTTCTATGCTTGTTGAGGTGTAATGTCAGTCACAAATCATATCAGAAAGCAGAAGCTTTATTTAACACATACAATACATTGTTTGCACAAAATTATCTACAGTAGCTTTTCATTATAAATTAAAGAAGAAAAATCTCACTAAAAATGTATGTAAAAGCACAAAAATCTCAGAACAGCTATTGGACAGGATCACTGGGTACAGCATTTTTCACTTTTGGGATGATAAAAGTGGGAGAGACAAAATAAATGAAAGTATGGTAATTTTTCTCATAAAAGCAAGGGGTTATATGATAAAAAGCTGAAAAATACTCTGTGCTGAAATGGAAACTGTCTTTTCTCCATTGATAATGTGATGTAGTCAGACACGCCACAAAAGATTAGAAGTAACTTGCAAGGTTTTATTACCTCTGATTTTTAGCTCTGTGCTACATAAAATTAATTTGTATTTTGCTGTAGAAAATGCAGGATTAATGATGCTAGTTTGGAAGAGAATTCTTTTTCCAGTGCAAGTTCCTTGAATTCTTCTTAGATCTCAAGCAACACTTACAGCAGAAGAAAAATATCTGGTTTGCATTTTATGTTGTTATACAATTCAGAAGAGGTCCAGTTTAAATCACGCAGGCTCTTGGTTACATAGCTATACCTCGTTGTCTCTTATCTTAAAATCAGATTGGATCTCTTAGAATGATAAGTAACTTAGCATGGTATTTGGCAGTTTTATGGATCCTGAGTAAACAGCTGTTCTCATGCTATTTCTGTACCTTCTCTTCAAAATGAGGCAAAATGTGACAAAAGTGGCAATAGCAGAAAAGTAAGTAAAATAAACAATAGTAAAAGATGATGTTAACTTCAGAAATAATTTTCTAACTAGTCAGCTGCTTGTCCAAATCTTTAGGAGGGGTGGTCTAAAGAAAAAAAAAATATCTGATTTTGTAGTGAAAACTCAGGAATAACTCAGAAGATTTGTGTTTTCTTCCTAGCAGCTATGTATAACTAAAGCAAGACAATTAATTTTGGAGTAATTATTTTCAGAGTTTTTAGAATACTACTTACCCTGCTCACTGTGTTGCCTTTCACAAGAGGTAAGACCTCAGAACACTCAAAAATGCTATTAAGAAAAAAAAAAAAAATCTTGATGTTTACGTTAAAAAACCACCACAACAGTCTGGGGATTATCACTGTGGTTTTCAGGTGCTAGGCTTCCCTGCACTCCTGCTATAAACCAAATACTGAGCCTCAAGTACATCTTAGAAATGAACACACAAAAATAAATATTGGGGATCTGTTCTTCTCCTACATCCTTCTCCAGTGTTTACTCCACTGGCAGACATTATAAATTCTCACAATCCTTAATTCTCCCTTGTAACAAGTGCCCCCTTGAGGGTCTCAGATCCCATCACCCTGGCCAGCCCCAGCAGTGACTCTCTGTCTCCAGATAGAAGGTGCTCCTGTGGTAGGGTCCCTGATGACTCTCTTCATGCACTGTGGTGAAGAGGAGTAAGTGGCAGGTAATAGGCAGCTTGGAGGAGCTCAGATGTCCAAATACTATTGCCAGCTGTGTCAGAACTGTAAACCATGACACTGTCAGAGATTCTAAAGTGTGGCATCCTTCTAATTTCAAAAGACACTTTTCTGCCTGCAGAGACATAGCATTGATGAAAGCTTGTGTCTCACTAAACTTAAAAGAAATAGCACAGTCTGGCCAAACATCAAATGAAAAGCAGGTGGTCTTCAGTAAAATTCTGAATAGCAATGCATGTATTTGAACAAGGAAGGAAGGTCCAGACTGAATCTTGTAGGAGATTTCTTACTTAGACCAAAGTTAGAAAAAAAATCCCAAAATGCAAAACCCAGTAAGTCCAGACACCTTCTAACAGATGGCTCAGTTGGGTGGCATGAATCAGGGAAGTGGTATTTCCAAAGCATTTCAGGGATTCTTGGAACTGTAACTGTAAAAGTGGACAGCGAGGAGAAGACTGGCTCAACACATGCCTGTGAGTGTTCCTGAACAGGAAAAATGTCTCCTTCTTCTTACTAAAAGGCCGGGAGCAGTTGCTAAAGCTAATTCTACTACCATCCACATGGGAATTATGGTTATCCCAGAGGCTGCAGAGAGGCACTTCTGGACATCACATAGCACGGTACTGTGCACTGACAGGTTAGGAACTGGTAAGGGTAATGAGCCCTCCACAGGGGGGATCCAACAGGCCAGAGCCCCTTCCTGCCCTCTCCCACTTTCATGTTCTCAGATTATGCACAAGGTCAGGATGTGAAAGCGTACAAGGGAACTGGGCACTCAACTGCCATATGAAGTCAAAAAAGAACTGACTGCTTACGATGTCATGTTAAGTAAAAGCAAAAGAGGATTTTGAAACACCACTGCTTACCCCTCCATGCCCTTTTTTTTTTTTTTTTTTTTTTAAGTAGAAAATTGGACTTTCCTACTCTGCACATGTCTAGATCACTAGGTGGAGGACTCTGATGAGATATACCTTTAGCAAAGTATTTTATGACATTTCAGTCATTCTGAACTAATTTTCATTGCACTTTTGGCAGCGGATAATATTGGTTTGATTTCAAATAAAAGGATGTGTTCATGTGGTCCATGGGAAAACAAATAAGAGCTTGAGTCGCTCCTGACATGTCTTGAGGAATTCAAGGCATCAGATTTAATAGTCTATATTAAATGTGTTATTCCTGAAATAACTTCTGGCAGTTTTGAAGTGCCTGAGAAAATACCGTGGATTGGAAACTTGAGGAAGATCATCTTTAGTGCCACTGCAATTGTAAATAGTAATGATGGCAGACAGGTGAAAGCTTCTGTGCTGTTTTGAAAGAGAAATACATTACAGAAATCATAAAAGCATCTTCAGTGACAGCTAAGGAATCTATACAAAAGCTCTGTACGAATAAACAGGATATTAGCTGAGATTCGTTACTGCTGTCCTTGTAGATGTCTATATTTAAGCTAGTTCAGCAACAGGATAAATCTGGTTGTTGCTATTCTCAGTGAGCAAAAAACATCTAAGATGCGAAGCAGGAAGTTAGACTTCTTCTGGACGCAGAAAAACAAGAAAATGTAACTTTTAAGAAAGTTTTCCACTGATCTGTCAACAGCTCTCAGCAATCCCACCAAACAAGTCTGAGATACATTAGAAATATCAAAGAAAGAAAAAAAAATTTCTTTTGAGGATTTGTAAGCCATTCTCACATCATCCAAAGAAAATTTTACATGTTTTCTTAAAGGACTCTTGTATTATCTGCCATACTTTCAACATGAACTCTGTCTCTCTAGTTTGAAAAATATGGGATGAGTTAAAAAGGTGGTATTTATTGTTCTGTTTTTTGTTTGGTTGGTTTTATTCTAACAAACAAAATTAGAGGGGAAATGGACAGGCAAAAAAATAAAATAAAATCACATACACTTTGGTTTGCACTGAGACAAGGAGTTCTTGTCATTTATGAAGCACTGGGCAAAACTCATCCAACATAGGCTACTAAGTATGGCATAATTTGAAGTGTATTAGTAGAGAGACACGAGAAATGGAAAAAGAGTGGCAAATGATCCAGAGGGAATTTGAAAAGGAGCTGCTTACTTCAATCCAGAAAATCTAAGACTCAGTTATATTTCTGGACCAATATTTTGATGAAGAGCGCTGGAGCTCTTACATGCATTAATGAGAAGATTATTTTTATTTAAAAGATACAGAGCTAGCTGGACAATAGTTTAACATGGCAATTATCAAATGAAAGAGAACTTCTGTACTGCTGTGAACCTGCATAAAGGCTCTTATAACTACTGATGTTTTGGCCTATCTTTGTTTTAGAAGAACCATGCATTTTAATATTTTTGCATAAAATACGTTCATCTATGTTGTCTGAAAAAGTAAGTTTACTCTTATGTAATCAACCAAATATCTTTCCTAGACTGCTTTTCAAATAGGAAAGCTATATATGCATGACATTTTAGCACGTCAGTTGTGCCAGAAACACAGGAGAACTAATAATTATTTTGTGAAAAAGCAAAAGTTTAGGTTTCATTAATAAGTTTCATAAACAGTGGTGAGACTCTAAATACATAGCATGATGTTTTTAATAGTGATTTTTTTTTTTTCATATAGCCATATATAATGGCAGTTGTTGATACCTTAATGGGAAGTTTACATGAACACCTGTAAAAATGACTGTAAGCATTCTCTGTCTCTGAAAATTTTGGTCTTTGCCCCTTTGCCTCATCACTGCACAGGTAAAGCATATGAGTATGAACCAAAAGCACTGCTCTCCCCAAGTACTGTTGACTTGAATATAATGAGTATATTAGGATGCTATTTTCTTGTTGCTTCCTTCCTTAATAACTAAACTAGCTAGACATGTCAAATAGCATCTTTCACAAGGTAAAACAGTGGCAAAAATCAGAGTATAACTATGATTGTATAAAGGAGAAATACATAAGTGCTTGAAAAGCTTGCAAAATAAAGCAGCTATAATGTTCTTCAGTGAGAATGAAAATTGGATGGTAATGTGTACATGAAAAGCTGTACATGCTATCGCATCACAGCTGTCTGATCCAGGCTCCCAGTTCTTTTTCTCTAATACTAGAACTGTTTCAGAATTTTTCCTTTCAAACCTGCTGACTTTTGCTTGCAAATTCAAAGCACACAGAAGAGGTAGTATAGTTTAGATCCTATCAACAGGTCTAGATAAATGTGTCATGGTCTGGTGAGTAGATGTATCAATTTCATAAATACAAATTATAAATGCTCTGCAATTGCAATAACCCTTACTTTAAAAAAGAAGTGACAGAAGTGGAATACTCAATTAGAAAAACGTTCAAGCCAGAAAATTCTTACATGTCAATATTATCTCATTAAAGCCTTGCTTAAAAATGGCTTTAACATGCTCTCTGTAAATACTGCTTTTTTTGTTTATTGTCTCTGCATATTAACTAGAACTTTCAGTAGATGATAAAATGTCTTTAAACAATAATTCAACTTAAACAGAATTGAATGACTACTACATGATGCATTGTACAAACATGCAAAAATCAAATATTGACATTCTCCACCTTTCTAGGAGGAGGTCTAAATATTGGGTCAATTCTTTTTCTCCAGAAGTGCCAGTTCTGTAATGATGAAGGCAAAGAAGGAGCTGGTCCTTGCTGAATTGTCTTGCAGAACACTTCATTCTTTCTTGTAGCAAGATGCACCAGTGGTGGCCAGGTTCAGAGGATACTCTGCTCTATGTACTTGTGTCACAGCTCTCACTGACCACTTCTGAGAAGCTACACTGCCATTTTCTGTGCTAGCTAACATTCCCTGTGGACATTACTTCCATTCCTGATACATTTTTGTGTGCCGTGGGTGACCAGTGAGCTGCTTAGAATGACCAGGTTCACATACCTGGATTTAAGACAGCACTGACTTGCCATTGACTTAGGCATTGATCCTAATTCTAGCAGCTGCAGCAAAAGCTTCACCAAAAGCTAATGTTGCATTGCAGTGTGCTCACGTGGCAGGGGGTGTTCAAATTGAAGCTGACAGCACAACCTTAATCCTGCTTCCCTCTGCATCTGTATTGCAATAATGCAGACTGTAATTATGTGATCACATAAATTTGCACAAATTAATTTGATAGTATACAAATTTACTACAATCTAGATATATGTGTGCACCTTTCTACAATCAAGAGACATATCAAGGTATATTAATACTAATTTGAAGTCATGACAGTCCACAATATTTCTACTGACATATTGGTTACATTCTTTTGAAAAAGTTATTGCAGCTAAATTACATTTGTTATATTGAGCTCTACACTGTGGAAACACACCATCAGATTCTAAATAGGTCTTTTACCTTTGTTACTATTAAAGAGAATCAATGGGAGAATAGAAGTTTCGGAAGAAGGCATTTTGGGATATATGACTGTCTTTCAAAGTATGCCAAGAACACACATGACCCCATTCCCTGAGCAATGGGATTTCCATAGTACTCTAGGACTGTCAGCTGGGGCTAATTGATTGACCCAACATGGGGGAAGTGTGTCTGGAGCAGAAAGTCTGCCCATCCTGCCTACCATCTCACCCCGAGGGAGGTCAGCAGCACCCGAGGGGCAGAGACATAGCTGAAGAGCAATGCTGCAGATCTCTCAGACTAAAAGAAGTGAAGAGGGTGGGAGGTGGCATGCTGAATAGTCTACCTTCTTCACACCTCTAGAAGGAAAAAAATCAAGCAGGTGTCTGGGGAAGAGGAATTGCCATCAGACCAGAGAAGAGCATTATCACAGGAACATGATCAGTGCTAGATATGTAGAATAGACTCCTCCAGGACTAACATGCTTTTTTTGAGAAGCAGGGAGAAGAGCAGAGGATTATTCCCTCTATGGTAGAAATGGTATCAAAAGTAAAATTAAACTAACATTTTTATCCAGGATGCCAGACATGACACCTGGCAGGATGCCTAATGAAGGCATTATCACAAAGGGGTTTCTTCTCCAGAGCTAAATTCACACTCGCTTTTTAGCTCAGCTAAGGACTGCTTTTCCAGAGTCAGTCACTGAATCTCCCCACTTTGGTCTGTGGAGAGGTCTCCAAACTCATAAACTGGATTCCATTCACAAGAGAGGAATCAGATGGACTTCAGGAATACACCTAATGCATGCCAGCCATTAACAGGCATTTAGTTCACTAGACTGGACTGGACCTAGTCCAAAGTAGACTGAGCTGGACCTAATCCAAAGTAAACCTCTGCAAAACATGTGCCATGTCGACGTCATGTCCTCAACACCAGCTGGTTTGTTCTTCAGATCCTTGCCTACCGCACTGCAGTGCATACTAATGTTGATGTAGCCTTTAGTTACTAGCACAACAGATTATAACCTTAAATCAACAAGCTGCCCCCGAGAGGGATCTCACTACAAACTCTACCTTTCTGAAGGTGGTTTAAGAAGTTGTATCTCCAAGTTGGAATGTATTATTATGTCCAAACTTTTCTTATTTACTCAAGCACCTTCTCCCTACCATAATGCAATTCTCAAGTTGTACACAAATTCACATTACAGGTTGTGTACATTTTAATAAGCTGAGTTAAACACTTCTCTGAGTATAAGATATCCTTTATTTCATTTTCATTCTAAAGCTACTAACCAGTTCAATCAATTTAATTGTGTAAGCATGATGAAGAAAATCAGAATATTGAATAGACACAGTCTGGAAAAGGGAGATACTCTTTTGTGTTCCAACTTCATAAACATTTTCCTGGTGCAAGGCTACATTCTGGTTCAACATCTTTGCCTGAACTTTTTTTTTTTTTTTTTTTTTTAATAACCATGACCTGGAGCATCCCATTGGATTGCAGAATTTGATGCATAGCCAGCCATGCATGTGCAACTGTTCCTAAGAGCCAAGCCTCAGCAGAAAAGCTGTTGTGCATACAAGCTTGGAAAAAAAAAAAAATAGCTGTCAAATCAAAGCTAATTTGCCACAAAAGAAAGCACTGATCCTCAGTTAGGGAATACCAAGATAGTTTGAGTTAAGGATTGCTTAGAAAAAAAATCATAGGGACTTTATTTTATAAAAGAAAAGTGTATTTTTAAATCTCTAATCTCATTTCATAATGGATGAACTAATTAATATTACTTAAGGCTGAAAGGTGGGAGCGGGAGGAAAAAAATATAGTTAACACTGTGTTTTGCGAGTGAAAAAAGTTTTAAAGTCCCTGAGCAAATAAAAGAGTGGAGGGAAACAAAAACAGTTATACAGCAGGCTGCTGCTACCATTTGTACCACCAAAAAATATGTTAGTTTAATGCACCCCAGATCAGGGTTTCATTTTACCTAATTTTAGTGAATTAAATCATGTAATACAAAGGAATTTGGATCTGAATGAAAGGAATAAGATTGATATCAGGATGAAAAGTAATGCCCTATTAATTCAGGTCCAGACATTAAAGACAAAAATCAAATTGAATTACACAGTATTCTAATATTTCTGGACTAGATACAATTGTATATAAAAGCCTTTTTCATAACCAATGGAGATGGGAGCAGTAATGGATTTTTAAAAGATACAACAAAATGGTCAACATCTACTTTGAGGCACCCAGAGAACTGCACAGATAATCTTCACTCAAAAGCTGCTGCTGAACAGATAGATGTCCACTGGTGCTTCTCTGCAGACATTCCTCCACTATATCCAAAATGGTAAACATCAAGGATTAGCCTGGTCACAGATGAAACACAGCTGTTTCAAGCTGAATAGTATGAAAAAGACGACACATGCTTCAGCATTATCTCCTCAGCAGCCCAGGCCATCTCTAGTGAATCAGAGCTTGTCTGTACTCCTCCTCTTGGCCTTCCCATACAGTATAAAATCAAGGTACCAGCACTTACTTTCAATTACTTGGAGACAAGATTCTTCAAAAAAGAGCAGTTCTGGAATACTGGACCTGGATTAACACTTCTTCCTGTGCAGGCAGAGCTGGGTGTTGTCCTTTGGGAGACAAGACCTTCCCAGTAGTTCAGTAGAGGAGTAGTTTAAAGTCCACAAAACCAAAGGAGTATCACAAATCTCAATCATTCTATTCCAAATCCAATAGGTATTCATATAAACTGTCCTCTCTGATGTAAAGCTTTCATAGTATCTATATATCAGCTGCATTTGTCCTGAAAAATCCTGAACAAATACTCCACAGAACGCCCTTCTCTGAGAAAACAAGGGGAGAAGAAACAAGAAACACAAGGCACTGCTTATACTGCTGTATGCACCAGAATGAACGTAAAATACTATGGTATAAAACCTGGATGGATCAAAATAGTGCAACAGCAAAATGTCAGCAACATTTTAAAGGTAATGTAATTTGGAGTGCAGAATTCAATATGATAAAGAACGATAGCCACTGTATAATATCTCAGCCTTCTCATACATGGTAGACTTAAAAAAAAAATAAATAAAAATTCATGACTACATTAATTCCAGGAAATTTTCAATATGGAATTGGGAGCAGTATCTCAGTGTCCAGAGTCAGCTTTTGGCTCTATTACTTCTAATCATGGTGCTGCAGCTGACCCAGTTTAAATGTATTTCTATAAAGATTCCATAATTTTTGGTGATGTTGCATATTGTATTCTCCTAAGCCATTTAAAAATATTGCACTACAGTAAATACCTAGTGCTTAAAAATAAGGTGCATCATGTGGAACAGTGCTACCACATCACTGAAATACAATGTAAAAGTTTTATTAAAGTTTTATTTGTACAGTAAACACGAACATGCACCTTTGAGTAATAAACCCAACAGTAAATTAGGATGCACGTTTGCATATTTGACTGAGTTCTATTTGTGTGTGCATACATATCTGTGAGATTAAATTTGTGGATGGAGGTCATATTTTGCAGTGATTTTTTTATTATTTGAACTAAAAAAGATCATCTGAATCTACAAGCCTTGTCCTACTAGTGTCCCAGAGTAGTGAGGTCTGCAGTACCACTACCTGCAGTGTTAAATGTATATGCACAAAATAGAATTTTCAAATTATTATAAAGTTACTGTAATAGACGTAAAGCTCCCAGACCCATTAGGATTGATATTCTGATTCACCCACACCTGAGGATTCAAAAAGGGAAGAAAAAAGTCTGACCATGCACTGTTTAGTTATTCAGTCTGCTATAAAATGAAATTTTTTTTTTTAATACCTTCAGGCAATCTGTATGCTCCGAAGTATTATAGTTCATACTGGTTGTGGGTAAAACTACTTAGTTAAATGCCTCTCTTTGGTCTAGAAATGAGATTAAAATATGCTCTGCCACAAAGTTTCCATTTTTTTATGGTATTGCTTAGGGTATTTACAGAGTAGGGTGTTTTACTTCTGAAAAAGAAACAACATAAGCATAATAAAAGAAAAGAAATAAAATGAAAAATGCAGAAGAAAAATCTTTCCCAATTACTAAGGTAAATATACATATAATTGTAGATCTGGGTGGATATTCAGACTGAGTTTCATTACTTGCAGGAACCTGTAAGTGTGCTAGAACATTTTTCTGCAAGAACTGATCATCTTAAAAATCACCTGAGAATTTTAAAAGCTGAAGTAATAACAACAGAATATTTTCAATTTCACATAAAACAATATTTAAAAATACATTAGTATACCAAATTTTTTATTTCTCATTTTTAAAAAAACCTTAATGATCTATATTTTATGTACTGATGCCATTTCAAGCCAAACACTGATTTGCCTACCAGTTATTCGTCAGAACAGAAAAAGTACTGACCAATTCTTCACAACTTCCATCACACTATGCAAAGAAAGAAATAATTTACCCTAAGTTTGTAAAAGTGAGAAGTTGTTTAATATTTTGGTGTAAAAAGCTGTTGATTTTCAGCATTTTATTAACATTGTCTCTGGCAGAGAGGAGGAACTGAGCGCTACATAATTTGGACCAAATGGTTGAACTAAAGCCCACCACAACAAAGAGATAATATGTACTGGTCAGGGAAAAAGCCCATACATCATTGTGATTCTCTCATGTTAATCTTGCCTTTATTCTTCCTGCTTTCTGAAGGGACCCTAGATTTCTATAATGTATCATGTCCTATTATGATTTATCCCAAAGAGGGCTTATCACAGAATCACAGAATGTTAAGGGTTGGAAGGGACCTCTGAAGATCATCGAGTCCAACCCCCCTGCCAGAGCAGGACAAAACTAGAGCAGATCACACAGAATCTGTTCATACAGCAGCAGAATCAACCTGATTGACTGGGATTTTGGTGCGCCATTGCAATCAGAGGCCATATATAATTGTGCAATATTCACATTAAGAGTTTAGTTGTCCTTTTCCAGGTGCCACTTTATAGATGTAGGGGCTCTGACATTGATTTGTGTAACATGTTCAGTAACAAGCAGAAGAGATTTGAGATACCCATTTGCAGGATATTTGAAATCCTGTATTTCATTGTAAGATACTTGAAAAAGAGTCTGAGTTTTCATGATAAACCTTTCCATGGAGTTCTAAACAAGGTTGTGTATGTAGACACGTGCATGCACACACATATTGCACATGGTTGGCACTTTGCAGTAAAGAAGCCCTTTTGTATTTTATAGGTATTGATAACTCAGAAGTGCAGGAACATTATGCTAACTTACAAGCCTGCAGTGGGCAGAGGTGAAGGTCCAATTCATATCTGCTAATTGCAAATCAGGAACTAGAAGGAATACTTCAACATCTGTCAGTAATACGGATAAAAAGAAAAATGCATGTTCTGAAGGAAATCAGTGGAAGACTCATGCAGGAAGTCTTACATAGCCCACAGTATTAAAAAAACATTATTCATATTGTTAATAATAAGAAATAGTAGGGAGGTTTTGATCACAAAAAGTTTAGCACTCAAGATGAGAAGATCATTCCAGAACTTGTTATGATGGCTGAGACTGAACTGAACAGGGAGCTGAAAGATGTAACTTGCTTTGTGACCAGTGATATCAGGGAATCAAAGATGAAGATCAGATACAACCCCTTGGCTGATGAAGGCTCCACAGCCTCCCCAGGGAATCTGTTGCAGTACCTCATATTTCTTATTGGTAGGATTTAAACCCTCAGTGTAATTTTTTAATGCAATTTAAGTCAAGCGTCTCTTCCCCTGCCCATCATGGATATGGAAACAGACCACATGACTTCCCTTGATAGGTCTTGTTACTATGCCCCATTTTCCCCTTTCCTTTATCCCATGTCTTCTCTTCTGTGGATGAAACAACTCAAATTCTTAGTAAGTTTTATTTTCAAGACTTTTGCTTTCCTCTAGACACTCTCCAATCAGACCACATGTTTCCATGCATCCTGAACATGCATTCAGTACAAAGAAAAGGCAATCCCAATCAGTAGGAGAAATACAGCTGGTGCTTCAAAATACTAGATTCACTAAAGCTCAATTGACTGGAACAAAATATAGACAAAAGCTATGAATATTAAGAATCTGTTAAACAGACTTGATAAGATATCCAAAACTATACTGTGAGAAAGAAAATCACAAAAAAGTTAGTAGAAAAATGAAGGCAATAATTAGAAGGAAAAACTCTGATAATTACACTGAATGTAGAACAAAAAAGCAATGAGAAAAAAAGGGAAAGCATAATGTAAAACCACATCAAGAAATATAAAATGTTAGAACAAAACACTGAAGGTGGCAGTGAAAAGTCCATGACTGTATGGGCTAGAGAAAACAAGAAAGACCTTGAATTTTATTAAAAAGCTAATTTAATGTAAAACAGAAATTTGGTAACACCAGTATGTAAAAAGCTTTTCTGTTCTATTTTTGGAAAGAACGTTGATATTGAAATGAAAACTGCTTCCTAGTCCATTGGCAGCTAAGAAGAACCTTAAATAATATCTATTAGGAGTAAATGTTTTAAAATTAGCAGTTCTAAGATTTTCTTTTGCACATTTCTATGTGATGTTATAAAATAATAATTAAAAGCAAAGAACTACTGAGCAAATTAAAAAACCAAACCCACTACTGTTATGCTGGTATTTTAAGAAGGGACACTATACCGTCATGTAACTGTATAACATAATACACTTGCTTGATATCAATCCAGACAAAATAATATAAGAAATTATAAAGATTTAACTGACAAAGACTGAAGTGAAAGGGATGTAATTAATGCCAGTCAACATGGGTTTGTGTAAAATCGGTCTTGTCAAACAAATCTCATTTTGTTCTTTGATAAGCTCACAGAAGTTTGGGTGATAAGTGCATATGTGAATTACACTTAGACACCTCTAATGCATTTGACTTACTAGTACATTGCTTACATTCTTACTAAAAATTATTAATATACAGTTTTAATACAGCATATGTAACATGGATTGAGAACTCCTAAACACACCAGTTTTAAGTAAAAATTATCAACTAGAAATCATTAACTGGGGGATGGTGGTGCTAATGGTGATCCACAGGCACTTGTGGACCTGTTAGATGTGACGTTAATGCAATTTTAATCTATGTTCTGAAATTAAACTTGAAAGTAAACTTGAAAGTATTACTAAGAAGATTTGGAAAAAACCAACCAAACAAAAAAAACCCCAAAAAACAACCAAACCAAAACTGGAGGAGTGGTATATAAAGATGAAGACCAGGCAGTCTCACAGAATAATCTGTCTCACTTACTAAGTTAGGCCAATTTACTGTTGTACCTGAATGTTCAAATCATGTTTAATGACTGGGATTTCTCTGGGAAGAAAATAAAAGGAAAAAGAAAGATCATGTTCCTGGAAATACTACAATCTGTTTCTCTTGGCAAATTTAATTTTCCCTCTAAGTGTTATGTGAGAGAAGCTGAATGACAGTTTTATAGAAACCTGGGGTGATAACATAGCATGCTAGGCTCTTAAAATCATCTTTTTGACAATAGTTAAGCAAAAGGGAAATGTGTGGCAAACTTTCCCAGTATATTCCCAGACTGTGTTACCTGCCTGTAAGAAATACACACCAGACGTAGCTCTCCACCACTAACCCATGCAGAAGTTATCCAACAAAGATGTAAAGTTACCTGTATCGCACAGGTTATAAACAGGGACAAGGGTAGAATTAATCTGTTGAAGCTCTTTCCCTGGGTATTCACTAAATAATTTATATCTAAGTCTAAGATAAACCTATGTAATATATTCTAAAGTTACACAGAGAAACTTAGATAAGCACTTTAAAGCTGATGAATTTACCATTTGGCCTAAAGTTCACGGTACTCTGAAACTACTGCCCAGAGAACTCTAACTTTCCAGTTATCAAAAAAATCACAAAATGAAGAAAAATCAAGTGGAGTGCATGCACCAAATAGAGAAAATGGATGATAAGTGTATAAAATGCAAATCATGGTATAGTTATATTGTACATTCCAAACACAAGCTGCAGTAGCAATTATAACACAAAATGCATATTCAATTATCAGCTACAGATTTAGAGCAACAATAAAAATGAAATCACTATATTTTTCTAGGGATACACAGAGAAAAAAAGCTCAACTGGTTCCTCCTGAAATTTCTGCGTGTAACATTATGCAATTTCATACAAAATTGGGTGATGGAAGCCCATAAAATTGCCTGAAATTCTCAATACATTCTACATCTATAGGCTTAAAGAAAGCCATTTTGAGGACTCTATCATACCTACAACACATGAAATTTTTTTACAGCTACAAATGTGATAATTCATGCTTTTGCTTCCCCACACTATATAGCTCCTTCATGAACAGAAATCATTTAGTGAACAGAAATGTAGACAAGCTCTAATTTTCTGTACAGTAGCAGCTGCATCCATTGTGCATTACACTGTCACTTTGCTCTGAAAGAGTTAACTTTCTAGCTCCTATTCTCTGCAGTGCTGCATAAACACTGCACATTATTCTTACTGAGCATGCTTCATCTTTCCTGTCTCCACAGTCTTGGGCTGTCAATCACCTGTCAGTCCCTACCACATCAGCACAGTGCGCATCACCAGGCTGTCAGCACAGCAGCTGATGAGACTTTGCTAAGAGCTGTCAATCAAACTTGTTTCTCTTATCTGTTCAGGAAATATTTTGTCTCTAAGAAACAAAGAACCTGGGCAACAATGGATCAGAGTCTAGTATTTACTCTTTTACAGGGATAGAAGGCTCTTAAAAGGAAACGAATATGTTTTATCCACAACAAGTTAAAAAAAAATCTGCTCCATTAGGCATATTTTCTTTTGGGGTTTTGTTTAAATCCTATTTACTGCTTGACCCAATAAATCAGGGCAAAAAAAAATAAAGTAAATTTATTTTTGCTCTCACTGTACAATGAATTTCATGGGTTTACTTCTGAGTTTCTGTTGTAAATTATTCAATACAGTTTAAAACAGGTAGCATCTCTTTGGGTCTGTCTTTAGGCATTAGAATGTGTGAGCTTTCTCCCCCTCTCACTATAGCCAAAAAGACAGACTAAAGAAAATACACATAATTTACAACTGTGTTACATTAAAATACATCCTTTTTTTTTTTTTTCCATTGGTAGCATTTCTCATTAAAACTCAATTTCAACATAGAATTTAATAACATGAGTAGGGTTTATAGATAATAGCAGACCAAAAGAATAGCTGAGGGGTATAGGCAAGCAGGAGAAAAATATTTTTTCAGTAGATTTCTGAAAGAAGATAGTATCTTCTTTCTGTAATGCTGTACCAAGGAGGAAGAATTGCAGAAGGTAAGGTTCTCACATCTACAGAAATAAAATCCTGAAGAAAGACAAAAAGAGCTGCAAAGATGGGAACAGCAATGATTTCAGGTCTGACACAGAATCTCTGCATGAAAAGTTGAGCTGGGCTTTCAAGTGCACATCTATCCTAAGCAGAATCTGCAAAGATAACTGGTCTAACTCTAACAAGCCTGGCAGTCAAATTAATTAGCACTGGTGGATCACTGAACTAACAGACCTGCACTCTTCCCAGGGCATAAGTAAGTATCTATACATTCTGTGCCATACAGATAGAGAGGCACATTGAAAGCTAGTTCAAGTCTCATGCCAAGTAAAGTAAACATAACCCAGTGACTTAAAATCCCCACTTTGACCCATATCTATTTTTCTGTATAAATTAAAGAGTTTCAGAGCTGATAGCAGAGAAGGAACCTCACAGACCCAACAGTGGAAGTAGCTAAGGGAAGAAAACCACTTTTCTCAGTTTAGAGAGGAGTGCTGTAAAACATGGTGATGTGAAAGGCGGGCCTAAAATTATTTAGTGTTTTTAGTAAAGCTTCAGTTTGGGACTATGAATTTAAATCAGCAGCTTAGTTTTCTAAGATTAAAAAAAAACCAAACAAACAAACAAAAAACAAAACAAAACAAAAAAAACCAAACAAACAAACAAAAAACCCCAACAAAAAAACCCCAAAACCAAAAGTGACTTTACAACCCTTACAGTTTCTTAGTCAGAACTGTATATTAACAGTTAAAAGAAATGTGAGGCAAGTAGAAGTTTGGGGTTTTTTTTCTTAATCTTGTAAAACTTACACAAACAATGACTTACATTCCTAATTCACGTGCTCTGAACATTTTCACTGGCTGTGGAATTGGGCTGTCTAGGTAGGAGCAGAAGGCAGAAAGACAGCTGGGAAAAAGGCTGCGATAGGAAACCCATGGAAAGGAAAAGCTTAAAGTAGGCATGGAAAAGAAGCCCCCAGAGGGGTTTGGGGATTGCAGTTAAAATTAGAGTGAACAGAATAGAATATGAAAGTTTTCAGCAGCCTTTCACAATGTTCTTGGGAGCTTTGAAGGAGGAATCTGAGGCAAAACACCATGCTCTTCCTCGTCTTAAGGCAAGATTTGGATAAAATCTGAGGACAAGGAGGAAAAAGGACTGTGAATTGCCATAGACCAGTGAAAAATTGTGGCCGTGGAAAATGAAAAACTATTTGTCCTTCCTCCCCCTAAGATTTTTTTTTATAGGATTTGGTTGCTCCAAAAGATAATATTTTAGTTCCCAAAAGAGGGAAACCATTGCCCAAAGGAAAGAAAATTAGGTGGCAGCCACAACAGATGCCAGGAATGTAAGCAAATCTCTCACAGGCTGAAGCAAGGAGGCAATTTTGTGCTGAATCCTGGAGCAAAGGCAATAAGTCAGAATCTTTCATCACTTTCAACTTTATAAACAGCTTCTCAAAGAATGTCTAGTTCTCTTTTCTAGAGCCTAGTCTTGGTTCCCTCCATTACCGTTTGTGCCTAAAAGAGCAAGAACAAACAAATTGGTTTTTTCTCTTCCCTCTCAGCCAGCTTCAATGTTTTTAATGCCCACTACAACCTGAAGAGCACTCAGCGATACAAGGAGGCGGGTGTCTCACTGGGGACACCGCTGATGGAGACCAAGCACTTTTTTTCATCCTTTCCAAAATGACATGCTTGGTGCTGCCACTACTCAGCATACGCTGGCTCACCTACCAGGAGCCTCAGCCCCCTGGCCAGCAATTTCACTGGTTACTTGTAATAAAGGCACTAGGTGATATTGTGGTCTTCGGGAGATGCCAAGACCCTCCATAGTTTTAATGGAGCATACACATAGCTTGGGCAGGTAAAACAGAGACATCGATCAGGACTCTGTGCTCAGGGAGGACCTGCTACAAGTAAACACAATTTTCTACTAATGTTTGCACCCAAAGGGGAGCAGACTGCTCTGTTCTCAACTCCTGGACATGTTTTCAGATATGAACTACCCTTCTAGGAAGAGATGCTTGCTCTTAATGCACAACCTCTACTCTGTGCCCTCCCCAAGCAGTACTGGAGTCTCAAGAAGGGACTTGGACATGCTGGCACCCCTAAAGCTGCTGTTAAAGTCTGCTCAGGTGGCAATGGAAGTCCCAGACTTGAACAGCTCAAGCATGCTCCTTAGAGTATCACTAAACAGGAATACTGCCCATGTCAGAAAGAATCACTAATACTGTAGTTCAGAATTATATATTTACTAATGAAGGAAAGCAAACATGAATGAACAGAGATGCCTAAATGCTGAGCTTTAATTCCAGATGCTGAGAATAACAATAGCAAAAGCCACAACAGTTTGTGCAGAGGTCAGAAATTAAAACCAGAGGAAAAATCCTGTGTAGTAGTTGCTTTTAAAGATGTGCCTACAGTAATTTGATCTTTCAGTCATGCTTATCAGCAACAACACTAAGAATCACAGCATTGCCCCATACCAAACTGTCCCAGCTACAGATAGCACAACCATTATCAAGCATTTGTGACAACAGGAATATTTTACTCTTTGACAAATTCTTTCATATGCAGCACTGTTTTCCAGAAACACAGCTCCCTCTGATCTAAGTGGACATTAATTGCTTTTTTGCTGATGTATCTGTGCCTTCTGGACTGATAACACAACTAGCAAATCTGATATCTGACAAGTTGACTCAACCTAATCAGGACAGATCAGCTGTTACCAATGTTGCTATAGGCTGTAATTTGAGGACTTTTACAGAGTTATCACTTGCTTTGAAAAGCAAAAAACTGTAATTCTGTCAACACTAATCCCAGAACATGCGTTCAAAGTGGCTGTTATTTTTTCTCCGGGAGAAGGTAACACTTGTCAAATAAATACCTGAGATAATTGATAAAAGGAATTAGAAGTATGCGAGTGATATGCTGACAATCAGTCACTCACAAAAAAAGAAGAACCTCACAAGATTCAGAACATTAACCAGAGAGCACAAGCTGTCACAGTGAAGCAGGGGTCACTCTGAAAGAAGTGAAACAATTGGCAATGCAGTTTTTCAGTGTTTACTTATCTCTGTTGCTTAGTGCTAAAGCTGAGTGAGTTATTCACTTCAAACAATTTGTTCAATGAATTTTGCCCCTTTTTCCTGCTCAGCATATGTGGGCAATGGATACCAAAGCCATCAGATTCATTCACTGCTTCACTTTTACTCAAGCTTTCATTTAGTGCTTGACTGAGAGTATTCTAGACTTTCACTCCTGTTCAGAGAATATCCAGGGCAGGTACCTAATGTGTGCAAACAGCATTGATCCACACAGCTGATGGAATAATGATTATCTACAACAGCAAGTATATAGCTTTTGTATTTTGGTTTGTTTGTTTTTTTTTTTCTGATCCCTATTTAAATCTGGAAGTCCTTCCAGTAACAATACTGACATTTGCTACTAAGTTATGAACAATTTTGCCCACAAGATTCCAGACTTGAATGTTTGCAGGAACCAAATTAACAAAGATTTCAAGCACAGTCAAAGCAAATACATTTTAAAAATCCAAAGATTATACTGTATTATTTTCCTGACTCCACTGGGAAATAATTTATGTTCATGTAATGAAATTCAGAGGAATTCCACCAAAAAATGGATTCCCAACCCATGCAATTCCTTAATGGAACTCAATGGTCTCTGAATACAAATAAGTGACTTTGTCATTGCCAGGGTTGCATCTGTCTCTTACAGATAAACTGTGTTTAGAAACTCAGGCTTAAAATTAGAACAAAAAATATATCTCTTACTGTATCGCTTTGGTCCATCTTCCAAACAAAATGAAAGGGTTAAGGTTGCATCATCTTCAAAAAATTCAGTGGCAAAGGCATCCCACCAGAGGTTGTCACTATCCTAGGAAGCAACAGATCATTCACTTAACAGGAGGCAAAATGAAAATATGTTCATGTTCTGTAAAATAAATTTGACAGGATCACACATAGTTTGTACTTCTCTAACTATGATTTTAGGGTGTAGATATCTATATGATATTTCAAACTAAATTTACTAGATAAAGCTGTAGTTCTAATTTAAGAAAAAAGCTAGAATGTTTAGTTTATTAAACAATAAACTGTCTTTAATTTTATTGAGCACACCAAATATGTAAAAACTTTCATTCCCATAAATACATGGTTTTTTTCTTCAAGTGTTAAAAATGGGTTTATAAATCAGTGACAAATAAAGTGATTATGACTTTTTCTCCATTTTTCTGGGCTGTGTGTCTCAAATGCTTGGTTCTAAAAATGAAAAAAAACCCCAAAACTTCAGTACTTAATTCTATAATGCTACATAACCCGATTATCAGCATGAGCTGACAAGAAAGTTATTTAGAAACTAAATATAATAGCCATTCCACTCCAATGCCTGTAATATAAACACAATGCTACTGAAGGTTAATTAAATACCAGGTAGTTACTTAAATGTAATTGTTGTGAGAAATCTTTGCTTTTCAGTGTGATACATGAAGTGAAAACAATATTTTTAGATGACCTAAGTATACTTAGACTTACAGTAATACACATTGCTGTAACACAGCAATTATTGATGTATTGTATACTGTAAAGCATATACCAATACATGACTACAGGTGGTCTGCTGGCATGGACGATTGAACCAGGCATTTTCAGACCTGGGTGACTGAAAACAAGCACCCAAACCTTGATGTCTAGCCCCTCACCCGTGCAAGTGATCTAGCGCATGAGGGTTTTCATGGAAGCCAGGCAACAGCAGAATCCACCAATTGTTCTATTCAAAAGCTATGGGTATATTTAATAGCTGGATTTTAAATGTTTGGTGTAGTCTCTTCTGCTCCTTTGAGGCCCTGAGATTTAAATTACTTGCAGCACACCACATCAGCAACAAAGCTGGAAATAGATTTCTGAAGATGCCCCAGCCATACTCCTCAGAGCCACTCTATTCCCCACACAGCTCCTGCCTTCCCAGTGTGAAAGACCAGGTTCCTTCACTGTAGTGAGCACTGAGCACCTCTTAATGCCTGAGCAAGATACAACTATGCCAGAAAATATTTGTTAACTTCACAGGAAAAATAATTGAGATAAACAACTGATTTAAGACAAGACATACTTCTATCATATTCCTTATATGTACACATACAGAGAAATATCTGTCTGGGATTTTAGTTATGCTCCTGTTTTTCCTGAAATGTTACTATTGGATTCTGCTCCAAACTGCTAAGCAGAGTATCTTTCCTGCCTCACAACTTTACTCTGATTTTTGCCAAGCATCCAACAAAGAAATGGTAAGGAGAGGTTTTAGTGTTCCAGCTCCTACCAGAGACCCCCCAAGAGACTTCTTGGCTGGGTTAAAGGCTGAAATTCACTTTCCTTGCCAAGGCTCATCCCACCCAGCAGCGACAGGACAACAAGCAGCATGACCCTGTGGTACTTGCTCAAAACTCAGTCACACAAAGAGTTATCAAAGCTGTCCCGATGTCTTAGGAATCTTTGTCACAGAGATCTGCTGCTCTTTCCTCTTTGCTGGTGTAAACCTGAAGAGTGGGCAAACACCACTGCATTGACTAGCCCAGTAGCCCCAACAGTAAGCACAGAATACAGAGAGAGATGTTCAACAGAAGCTCAGCAACCAGCTTCTAGCAACACACCTCTGGGCTGGGGGCAGCCTGCTGGGTGACATTATAAACCCATACAAGAATGTTTCTCCAAACAAGTAATTACAAGCTACCACGGCTCTGCCATTTGACAAAAGAGAGGCTGCAGCATCACTTAACTGGGAGCTTTCAGTCATACTTGTCATAGGGAAGGAAGTGGGGAGGGAAGGATTGAAGCAATGTCACAGACCATATTTGCAGTTCTTGTTAACTCAGTAGTTGCTTATCACTGGAGCTACTTGTGTAGCATCCAATGACATGGGAGGCAAATGGGGAGCATTGCATAGTTGGGATGCAGATGCACACAGGAAAGACAGAGAAAAGCAGGGAAAATGCTGGACCTCACCTCAAAACCACACATATTTGCACTCACTCTTGCTTCCAAAAAGTCTGAAGGCAAGGAAAATGTGGAGATGGAATTACTGTGGATTCTGTCCATGGATAGATTAAATATCCAGACTGTGTCACAGTTTGAATAGTGTCCAAGGTCTTTATCTTATACTTTTGCATATTTTATGACAGGAAGAAGGAAAAATAGAAAATGCAACACCCCCCCCCCCCCCCCAAAAAAAAAACCCCAAAACAGGAGGGGGAAACCCCTAAGCCCTGGAAAGCCCATAATGTGATTTTGTTGAAAATCAGTTTTAACTGTAGCTAGGTTATTCAGTTAGATGACTTTCTGTATTAATTATTTTAATAATGTAAAGTGCATTTTTTTTTTTTTCTAACCATCTTGGATTACCTGTGCTGATGTGGAAATAACATTTATTTTCATCCGCTCTTCATCAAACTGCTACTTCTAGCACTAACAATTTGGTTTCATTTTTATAATCAATTTATTGATGTTGTGGATATTAGTTATGAAGCATTTACTGTACCTTATCAAGATCAAGACCCTGGTTCTTTGCTGAGGCAGTAACATCGTGCACATTTAATCTTGTGTCAGCTTTCGCTCCCATGGCTGCCTTAGGGCCATGTTGGTGCAAGCTCTGGCGTGGCCGTGCAGTGGATTTCATCAGGGATTGACTATATTAAATCAGACCAATGGGCTTATTTGTTTTTTTGGTTTGAGTTAAGCTTCAGACTTGCCAGTTTCCTGCTCTAATAAGACGTTTTAAGTTGTTCTGTAAGAAATTATTGAGTGTTTCTAGACACTTTGTGGTGGTAGTAAAATATCAATTTGGCAAAAAGTAGACATCTCAAAAGTGATCATTAGAGATTTAAACAGATTTCTTAAAGGGTTAAATATTTGTCTTTGGTGTCTATTATCTATCTCTAATTTCAAGGGAGCATTTTCTTGGGCTGCATTGCAGCGGTTTTGTCAATCTCCCCAGCAGCATCGATCACTCTTTAATGGTATGTTCTACACTGGCATCAATATTTTTGTACCTAATGTAGGATCTGAAACTCCAGTATACTTCAGGGCACTTGTCAGCAAATATAATACTGTATCTTAAAAAATAAAGAAAATAAGCTTTTCTTTTTTTTTTTTTAATGAATCTGGTTGTGATGGCTGGAAATTTACCCTGATGTTTTTGTAGGTGGTCTGGAGTAACTGCTGCTTTGTAGTCAAGGGTATATGGTAGCTGACAGGACTGAAGTGGGTGAAAAGAAGCAAACTGTCAAAATCTGCTAGATTTTTTGTGAACAGAAGCTTTCAGCAGTGTTCATTTTGTGACAGCAACTGATTGTGACCTCAGTGCTGCTTCCCTTTTTTATTTTGGTCTAAACTACTTGCATTTTGATAAACAAACGCAGTCCCAAAGGCTTTGGTGTAAATTTGAGGTGGTTGTCAAACTTGTGAGTCTCTATTAACTCATTAGCTAAGATCAGTGTATCTGATAGTGCGTAGGAGTTAATATTTAAAATGTTGCTTTGATTTGTTTAAAATGATTTGCATAGCATGTTTCGTGCTGTGTAAGTAAGATTCAAGACTAAGATTTCTGTCTAGATCTCCATTGGTGCTTGTTGAGCCAAGTGAGCATTGCAAAATTGCATATTTGTCAAACGGGGATGTTTTTGTATGATCTCATTGGTACTTTATAAAGATGTAACTGAGTGTTGATAATAGTCTTGCTTTGCAAATTATTTCTTGGGAACTGAAAATTCTTCCCCTTGTACTAGAACAATCCTTTGCAATAAAACACCACCACCCACCCACCAAAAAAAAAAAAAAAAAAAAAGTTTAAATAATGAAGTAAAGGAGAATGAAATCACATGTTCTGGCTTTAGGCTTCAGTAATAACTCTACAGCACTTCATGATCCATGTCTAAAAGTCTGTATTTTAGAGGCACATTTTCTCAATGTGTATTTTACTTTCTTGCCTGCTTAGTGTGTCACTTCTCTTGACGACTGGGAAAATAACTCTCTGTGATATACCTGCTGGGCTACTCACTTGTGGTCTTTAGTATGGTTACTTTTCACTACATAGTAGTAAGGCATGTTAATGGCAGATTGCAATTCTATTAGATGACTTTTCAATTAATTTTGATACCTAGCTAGTGCTGTTCATGTTATTGTTTTCCTTGGATGGCCAAAGTCTCCAAAGGGAGGGAATTTGAGGTGATGTTCCAAAATGTTAGTATTTTCAGGCAAATGGTGATAGTTCTCAAGTCAGAAAGCATATCAGCTATTTGTGACCTGCCTTTCTGTACACTGGTGCCTCTTTAGGCCTGTTGTAGAAGCAGCATTTTGTAGAGATGTGAAGCTGCGTGGTAGATTTTTCTAGCTCTGGAGCCCGTAAGTGGTGTCTTGAGATCCATAAGCTGGATTAAGGGGAAAAAACCTGTCAGTGACCAAAGGCAAGACAGTGATTGTTTAATATACTGACTTTTCACCTTTTTCTTTCCCTGCAGATTCATATTCATGGCATCCATTCAGCAGTCACCAATTATTGGAGGGGTGATAACTGGGTTTCTCCTTGTTCTGTCTGTACACGCAAGGGACTAGTCACAGTTCTACAAGACGCTGTTCCCCCTTGCCAGCTCTGTGGCATTTCTCCACTGGTGAGGGAAAAGCAAAAATATTATCTTAATTATCACACAAGTTTCCACCAGCCTCCTCAGATTCAAATGCCTTATTGACCACCTTATTGTAAGTGGACTTTTCTCTTGTGCAGTGAAATGAGCACATTGTAAAAACCTTTTGCAGTCAAAGAACTTTGACTCTAATGGCAGATATTTTTGATACCTCTCTAGATATTGAATTGTTTGATGCCTTGTCTTAAGAGCTACAAACAGTTCTTGATCTGTAATAGAAGGGCTTAAGTTTGAGCTGCAGTGGGGGGAATCATTGGAGGGACGAACACACTGCAGAGGCCGTGGTGATTCTGGGGACCGTTGAAGTGTTATCTTGGTACCGTTGAAGTTTTATCTTGGTACCGTGGGCTGAAGGGCATTGTGAAGTGGCATTCTGTGTGTGTCAACCAACACCTGCCTTGGCAGCAGGTAAATCACACATTCGAGTAGGTTTTTAACTGAACCAGATGGGCTTGTGGCTACTGTCAGTGCAGAGGTAAGAGCTCTCCTGATGGCTAATAAACTCCAAAGTGTGCAAACAGGCCCTGCTTGTCTCCTCATTTACAAAACTTACAGGGTTACATAACTGAATTTTCATTCTTTAGCTAAAAATAAAAAATGGAACATAAAAGCTATTTTTAGTTTGCTTAATGAGGGCATCTCTGCTTTTATTTCATCTTTTCTGAGACATTTTGATAGGAAGAACAGACATGGTTTAGTAATTTTTTTTTTTTTTAGCCTGGACACTCATTCTCTGTGGTTCTCTGAAGTATTGTTCATCAACCAACAAACAGTTATGTTTCCTGATCAGAATGAGTATTTTTCTTTAAAAGTATGTTGTTAGCTAATAATGATCATGAAAATAAATACATTTTGAGAGCATTGCACTAGAGTTAAATATATCAGGGAAGCAAAGAATTCTTGTTGCTATCAAATAATCAATGAACTTCAAGTACAGGGCCTGTCTGCTGTGTTAATTGAATTACCAGCACTGTACATGCCTTTCTCTTTTGGAAAGCCTTTTAGAAAAGAAGGGTGGCATTTGCAGCACTGACACAGGATTTGGTTTGTTTTTAAAAGCAGTGCAAATCAGGTTTGGTTCATATTGTAGCTTAGTTTGGCGCTCTGCCCAGTGATAGAGCAGAACTCTTAAGAATAGTCACTATTTTAAGTCTCTAGTTGTGCTGTATCCTGTTTTTACTTGCTACTCAGTTGTGACTGTTACGTTTTAAACAGTAAACCTTTGTTCACCAGAAATAGCAGAGTGTTTTTAAACACAGAGTGACAGCCTGTGTATTAAATTTTCATTATTTATTATCACTTTATTTATTTATTCAAAATCTAGGTGTGTTCTTACCAGTTCTTTGTCCTCAACCCTCAAAACATCAAATAGTTCATATTAGTTCATTTTTTGGAGAAAGTTAAATTCAGCTAATGCATAAAGAAGTGCCACTGTTCAAAGTTCTGCTGTTGTAAACCAGAAATAACTAATAATTAAATGCTACTACCTTCTCCCCTGTCTCCTCCCTTTTCCTCTGCAAAACTTAAGCATTCTGGTTTGTTCTCTTTAGGTTCATGAGTAAAAGGATTTTTGATGTGGAGTGTAATGTGGATTTTGGGTTGTTTATTAATAGCAAGTGTACATTAGGGTGGGAACATCTTTTCATTTTCAAGTGAGTTCTAGGAGACATCTGGGGGTAGAGGTACAAGTATGTGTGTATTTTGATAACCCCGTTTCCTCACAGTTTTATAGCTGAGGCAATCTGTGGAGTTGGTTGCAGCTTCTGAAGGAGAATCTAATGGTGCCTTGGAATTTGTAGATGACTGTAACAGGACAAAACAATCCAGTTAGGTGATTTGAGGTCTTAAATAATCTCTTCAACAGGAAGGTGGAGAAAACATCATGAACTCATGGGTAATAATTGGCTACCTTGGAGTACTAAAAGTGCAGTGAGCGCTAGTTGGCATGGAGTCAGATGACTCCTGCTTAAGCTTTGCTGATCAATATATTTCTCAGCTCCCATGAATGAAATTTCTTTGAATGGGCTATAATGCTTTTAGCAAAGCAGTATTATGGTTACCAGTTGGGAGAAGTTTATTTTGTTTGGATGCGTGGGCTAGGGCCATGTCTCACCTTTTCAGGTTTGCTTTTTCTCCTGTTCTCTGCTCTCCACTACATAAATCAGCCAGGCGATGAAGGCAGTTTCTTGATGAAGAAGAACCTGTGATAACAGCTGCACCTCAAAACAAGAGAGAAAGTGATCTTTGCCTTGGCAGTCCTTTGCTGCATGGAAATGCTAGCTGCAAAAATTGCATGGTTTTAGATGGTCCCAAAATAAACTGATATAATACCTTCCTCAAAGGACTAGCACTGTCATAGGTACTGGAGATAAGAACTTAGTCTGTCATCTCCTTCCTCCTTTTCAAAGCACAGAATCATTCAGGACAGCCTTAATTTCGTAGAGGCTTCTATGCAGCTGCAAGGCACCCACCATGCAGGTGTTCCAGTGGATGCGCACCATTTGAGACAACACAGTTGTAAGCATCTGGAGCTGCAGCATAAATGTGATACAAACAGGTAACCTTTAAGCTTAATTAATTAAGGTAAGCTTAATCAGATTTATAAAATCTTAACTTAGCTATTTTGCTGTTCCCTTCCCTCTGACTAGCATTTTGAAGTACTTAATGGTGAAAAAACCTTCTGATGCCCAGTTTGTTTTCATATGGCATCTGGAGGGAGCTCCTGTTCCATTTCAAGCTCTGGCACCATGAGATAGAGGGGGAAGATTATGCTTCTCCTTCCCTCTGTGCAGAACCCAGTACAGTGTTCATGTGGGCCAGGTTGCTCACAGGCTGTAGCAGAATCCCTTTGGTTTTGGTCCTTGCATATGTCATTTCTCATTTTGTTGTTAATTTCTGAAGGCTTTCAGAAAACTTGGCTATATTAGTGCATTGGGAAAACCCTCAATCCTTGAATAGTCTATTTGGTAGTGAACTGTAGCTGTCCACTGGTACAAATCCAGTGCGGTACTGGCCTTGTGTTGCAGCTCTGCTATGAGGAGAGAGTTGGTTGTGAAGTGTTACAGTGTGGCAGAAACAAATCTGCTGCTCTTTTGTGGCTGCTAAATGCCAATATATTAGGACAGATTCCTTCCCCAAAACAAAAAATAAATAAAAAATACGTTTTTCTTTTATTTTCTTGAATTTTTGTTTTTAATGACTGTGTTTGGCTGGCCTGCAGAGTTTTTCTGTTTGTGTCTTAATATGTCAATGTGATAATGGAACAAATACTTGAAAGTGACTGAGATGACAGTCATGGTGATGGAAGAGTAAACAATGATGTAGCAGTTCTAAAAGCATGGGTTCAAATCGAGTTCATACCATATGTCTGGATTTTTTCATGGTAATTTTCACTTAGTTCGTAGTAGACATTTGGCTCCCTGTTCTGGCTTGGTAGTGCTTTTCTCTCTGATATCTATTGCACTGGGATGCTAATAGTGTTGGAAGGCCAAATATGGTTGGCAGAGGCAACAAGGGAAATTTTTCCTCTGCTTGTCCACACTTGTCTGTTTCTAGCCAGTGTTAAAATCTTCACTTTTATGAAACAAAAACATTCTAAAATTAAAAAATAACGCAACACATTGCAAAACATTTTATTACGAAGCTGCTGATGGAACATTTTAAATCCCAAGTGACCCAGACAGAGCAGCTGCTATCACTGCGGATTATACCTTTCCTCTAAACTTCAGCCTTCATTTCCTTTAGCAGTCTTCCTGGGAGGAACAGCTGTGCATTTGGATCCGCTGCTGCTCTTGGAGCAGTACGTGAAACTGCAGGAAATAAGTTACTTTTGAAATCTGGCTTGATGGCATTTCTTCCTGATTGTGACAATCCAAATGAGAGACAAGCACAAGGGTCTCCTTCCCCTCCCCTCCCTCTCCTCCCTCTCCTCCCTCTCCTCCCTCTCCTCCCTCTCCTCCCTCTCCTCCCTCTCCTCCCTCTCCTCCCTCTCCTCC
>JANHGN010000524.1:40433-53387 GCA_024605025.1 Megaceryle maxima | reverse complement strand
CTCTTTTTTTTTCTTCCTTCTTCTCTCTTTTCTGTTAAAAGCTGGACTGAAAATACCAATTCAGTTGCTTCTTGACCATTCTGTACTTTTTGCTTCTTTGAAAACAACAGATGATACTTGACACATCTGATTTTGGATTCTTAATGCCTATGGTAGTTTTGGTTCCCAGTGGTGCCATGTGTTTCATGCAGTCATTCTGAAGTGCTGTGTTTTATTTGGAGGTGTTACACACTGCCTGTAAGTGCTGGTTTGAATATTAGATTCAATAAAAAAAATAATCGAGTGAATTAGCTATTGCTTTGAGATCCTCGTACATAATACAAGCATTCAGTAGATCATTCAACTGTGAAAAAGATGTTTCTTATTCTGCAGTAACTGGCATATTTCAGGGTGTAGTGCACACAAAAGTCCATAGCCTGGCCTTTTGTTTTTGCTTTTGTTTGGAGAGTTTGTTTTTGGTTTTGGTATTTTTAGTATGGCCTATCTGTAGCTTCATAACTGAAGCGAAACTCGGGCATGACAGATGTATCCTACCCTTTTTATGCCACTGTATAAAGTATGAGCACTGACAAGAGAGTGTTTGCTCTACTAATATTGTCAGGCACAGGGACCTCTGCTTGGAGCCCAAGAAACATGACAGGGTATGTATATGAATTACGGAGCTCAAACTAGTTACTGTAAATAGGTTTCTCTAACTTCACGGGATGCAGGATCTCTAAGCCACTTCTGGTTGTATTTCTGTGGTTCCTCTTTCGTCATCTGTAGGTGGCAGATCTTTTTTTGTATGTATCAAAGCAGCTTTCTGTTGCATGCCAGCCAGGACCTAGACCCCCCATTTACCAGATTCCTTTAAAAACACACTGGTAGATGTGACGGTGCTGTTAATTACCATAAAACCCATCACTTTCCAAGTATAATTCTTCTATAATATCTTTGTAGTTAATTTTTGGCTTGGCTCTGCTGCTTGTAGAAATACATGGATTTATGGCCGTAGAAATACAGTAGAGAACTCAAGTGTGTGTATATATAACTTCTAAGCTAACTACATATGTATATATATGTGACTGGGCAGCTGACCAGTGAGCTAGTAGTTAATAGTCTGATGGCAAAAAGTAGAGGGGTTTGTAGGATAGAGTCATTTTTTGGCAGTCGAAGGCCTGATTCTGACTCATGTTAGGCTCTGGGGTCGCAGGAGTGATCCAACATGTGGAATATAGTATATCCAGGTATTCAGAGGAAAGTGAATGGAAATGGCCATTTTTCCTGACAGGAGAATGTGTGTTATAGTGACAAGTAAAAAACAAGTATGTGCACATTTGTTCTAAAGATCTGCAAGTAACACTGACATTTCTGGTGTCCCTGAGATGAATTTCAGATTCTGAGAGGAAACAAACAGCTAGGAAAACAGAATAGAATTAATTGAAAACATGTGATCCCAGGTCTTGTGCACTGATTTAATTAAGATCTCCACCTTCTAGTGCCTTTGCCAATCTGTTTTTCTAAACCTTAGGTAAAATGGGTTGGCTAGTCCACATTTGGAGGCATAGGCATTAATTTTCATGGTACAGAGGGAATCCCTTTGTTCAGAACTATGTTACTTCAAACGAGTATTTCATTAGGGTGAATATTTATGTAAATTTTGGATATGCTCTGTGTACTGGAAAAACTCTTCCTGAAAATATGCAGCGCATCAGTAATGAGTTGTTGTTGTGGTTTTTTTTCCCACTGCCTTGTACCCTTCTTAGAGATGTAAAGCAACACATCTTACGTTTCCTCCCCTTTCTCGCGCACAGAATAGAAATTACAGCTACAGCTTAGCTTGTTTTGCCTGTGGATCAATGCCAGAAAGCATTTTTGAAGGTGTTTTAAAATGAAGACATCTGGCAGCTGGCGTACTTACAATTCATTTGCCAAAGACAAGTTGCATGCTGTTGGAATTTTCAATTGAAGGTCACGCACCAGGTAAAAATCAGTCAGGTGGAGCTCATGTGTGGTGAACCCACACACTTGAAGAATTGTTGGCTCAGAGATGTGTGGGTGGGCTAAACTGTGAATTATGTTTGTCTATTTTTTCCTCTTTAAAATGTGAAAATCAAAGCTAAGAAGAGGTCGGTAATGCTGACAAGAAATCACAAGGCTATGATATTTCAGTGGAATCACCATCAATTAGTTTGAGCAGAGTGTGCCAAAAAAAAAAAAAAAAAAAAAGAAAGGAAAAAAAAAAAAGGAAAGATGAATAACAGAATCTGACATAATATTGGACAAACACTCTCCTGTCAACTGAGTGGTCACACAGTTTTTACTCTCATTTTTTCAGTAAGAAATAGCCTAGAGGATTATTTGTACACAGCTTTCTACTGACAGTGAATTAGTAACAGTGTGTCATTTTACATTCAGTTTTTCAGTGACAGCTCTGAGACTAAGCTGTTTACATTAATTGATGCTTAATGGTGTTAATGCAGTATGTTTCATCATTATAAACTTTCTCTCCATCAGTATGGTTACTTACTAAGATACTAATATTTCTGATCAAGGGATCTTCACCCAGAATGGCTTTATGTATGTTTGCATGGAAAATGCACATCCTCTCTGCGTGATGTGGGGAAATGTTTGGGTTTACTGCTGTGAAAATAAAAGCATGAGGCCTCAATTCTTCTCTCACTTAAGCATGTTTTACATGAAAGAAGCTCCTTCTGCTTTAATAGATATATTTAAATAGATATACTTATGACTTGAATTCATGTAAAAAAGAGGAAAATCAGGCCCAGGATACATGTATGCTGTAATCTTTAGAAGTATAAATGTAGCAGATTTTTCTGTGTTTTGCAAGATGGAAGTTTTCATGTGGCACTTTAGAATGTTTTGCATTCAGAACTTTGTTATGTATACACAAGCCTATAAATGAGCTAATTCCTTGCGAAAACAGTTTGGACTGTATTTGGCTTGCTGTAGAATGGGAATAAAATCTGTTTCTGAGAAGGGTAGTTCAGAATTTAGTTGAGCAGCATTATTCATTCAGGTCAATACTACTCATCAAGCAGTGAAGAATATTAGTGGTTTCTTCTGCTTTGTAAGCACATAAAAAGTTACTTGTGGTCATATTTTACCCAAAGCTCTTTCACATAGGGACCAGAGATCCCACCTGTTCCCTATAGGTCTTTCTTCTAAAGCCTAGCCCCTAAACTCTTAGGCTGACTGAAAAGATAAATTTGTTCAGACTGTGACCTTTCTGCACATCTCAGACAAGGAGTGGGAGAAATGAGGGGCGCCTGCTAATGGTATGCAGTGTAGGAACATGGACTTTTCAGCTTTTAAGGGAGTTATTTGAAGCCATTTGATTGCACTGCAGTACAGACTCATGGCTAAAACACTGAAAGTTTCATTGGAACCAGAAGCCCCCCAATCCCATGAGGCTGTTATTTATGGCAACAAAAAAATTAGAGGTAAAGCACATCTCTAAGCAATTTGTTGTCAATGGAGAGTAAAATTATATTAAAAAACCTTAATGTACATTTATTTTAAAGCCCTTAAATCTTATTTCTTACAAGGTACAACTCAAGCTATAGCCCTTCTCTCTATTCCATTAAATTGTAAACTGCCCTCCTGGTGCACAGATTTTGGACAGCTGGACTTTACAACAGTCCCTACAGGTTCTCTTGTTACATCCTTGTGCAGCTTGCAGGTCAATAGTAGCATAATACAGCTGTAGCTTTGAGCATTGCTGTAAAAAAAAAAAAAAAAAAAAAAATCCTTGATAATTGCTAATATGAATTGCTTTGAACCAAAGACTTTGACTGATGTCATAATGAGGTGTAGAAAACCCAGTGAAAGTGTCTCGCTTTTTCTTAAGAAGTGCTACGTAAATTGTGTAAATGTAGCATAGTATAAAATACTGGATAATTTTTTTACTTCATGTAAGAGGGAATGCAGATTCTAAAAATGAAATATGAAACTGCTTTGAGATGAGGATCTAGAGAAATTGCTGATGATTTGTCACAACTGTTCATCATTGCGCTAGACCTGTTTTGTTTTCCTGCTCAAATTCCTGACAGATAATGGCAATCTGACATTCTTACTGTTTTCATTTTACTGCAGAAAAGATCTACAGATAAGGGGCTGAAACCAAGTAGTGTTATTACATTGCAAGGCTCCTAGTCTCTTAAGATTGATTTCTTGAGTAACATAAGCCGTTTCTACTGCAGTCATATGAAAATTTTGAAGTTACTCTTGCTTAATATGAAATTCCATTATTGGTTGAAAGGAGCCCTTGGTTACCGTGTTTAACCATCCCCAGGCATACAGAACAGTGTACTTCACCCATATGGGCTAGCCAGGGGGAATTACAAATATTATGTGGGACATCTTCAAAGTAATGCACTTAAGGAAGTGTTCTGATTTGATTCGGAATAAAAGATTTTGTCCATTCACTGTAGGCTGTCAGGTGGCTGTGGGAAAGCAAAATGTTTTTCTTAATTTTTATGTACGGTATAATGCTCGCCAGCCTTATAGATATATGGCAAGACGTGTGCCTTTCTGACACTTAAATTTGCTACTACACTGCTTCGTATTTTTATCTTGGAACACTGAGCCTGTTGCAATAGTGTGCAGTTGAGGTCTTTGAGAATTTTACCAATTTTACAACACTGCTCCAAAGGTCTTCAGCAGTAGCTGCTTGAGCGTAGCGTTTGCTTTTGTTTGACAACAGACTTGTTACTGTGTGTGATCGTGTCCCAGGTGTGTTACAGCAGTGTCTTTCCTCATTTCCTCGTTTCTCATGAGAGATGAGATTCCCTAAGCCACTCTGCTACTAGATCTTGGTTTTGCTGACAAATTATCAGCATGAAAACTCTTGGTTCTGAGGATCACTTCACCTTGGGTGCCAGCAGATTCAAAGTTAAACCTCCCAGAGTATCTTTAAAAGCTCTATGTAGTGGAGATTCTACTTTAAATGATGTATCCATGAGGAGTGTTTTCATTAATGTTTTCTGAAGGTTTAGGGTTGAGGATAGCACTCTCGTATCTCTGTTCTGATTATGCTGAAAGGCTACCTGTAAATTCAGTGTTTTTATTGAAGCCTTTCATAGCCTTTCACAGCATAATGCTGTATTTGGTTTAGTCATTGTTTTTGTTAATTCTAATGCCCCCTGCTGCTGAGGAAATGGCATGTGCTTTATAAATGGAATTATAAATATGTTAAAGGATACAAATTGCAAGTGGGTATTTGGGAAGTAAGAAGTTAATGCTATATTAGAATACAAGAACATCTTTTGGGTAAAACAGATCCAAACACATACCGAAAAAATAGTATGAAATAACTACAACTCCACAACTACTGTGGGAATGTACCTAAATATATGCATATATGTTTATATATTAATTGCTTTTTTACACATCTCTGGTGATATAGAACAGAATAGAAGGATTGGTGTAAATAAATTTTAGAAAAATATAAAGGACCATCACTAGAAAAGAGTGTAAGGCTACAGATGAAAACCATAGAACCTTCAGAGGTAAATCAGTTAAAAAAGAAAATCAGGAAAAGCCTTTTTGTTGCCTGTTTTTGTTGCCTTCTTTTGGACAAAACCAGAAGGCTTTCATAAAAGTATTCTACTTTAATGGAATAGAAGTTACTGAATTTTAAAGGTTGAAAATTTCTTGGGAAACAGGCGTTTGCAAATAGGCATTATCCTAAGCAAACAGGGAGTTAGCAACTAAAAACTTCTTGAACAAGATTGAATTTGCTTAAAGATCTTGTAGAAGTATTTCAGTGTTATTTGAAGATGAGGTAAAATTCAAGAGTGTTGAGAAAGAAAATTAAGGCTGTAGGTAGAATGAGCCAGTAAGAATGCAGTATGTAGATATGCTGTAGATCTATATAAAACTCAAGAAGAATGAAATTTTGCTGAAGAAATTAAATATAGCAATAAAGATGATTCATTAATGAATATTCATCGTAAGAGACCACCTTAGAAACGAAACCAGGGAAAATTATGCATGACTAGCAAAGATGCATAATGGTCAGCAATAGTTATTATGCGGTTTAGTGCAGTAGTCATATAGAGTGGTCATCAGAAGAAAGCCTCTTGACATCATGTATATAAGGCTATACCATACAAAATGCTCAAAAATATAAATAACCCTTCTATTTCTTTTAAATATTTTTTAGCCCATCTATATTTTTAATCTACTTTTACTTAAATTCCTTTATTCTTGTTGCTCATTTGTATTTCTCTATGAACTACATTACTTGAAGTGAGCTTGTCTTATTGTAGCCTTCATTGTAGATACCAGATTGCTTTAGCTTCTCCTCATGAGATGTAGAGAGAGGAACCCCTCTACCCAATGTTTAATCCAGTATTGACATAAGAGCTTCAGTAGGGCCAGCTCTATTGCCATCATTCTTACATATATAAAAAATTATAACTCTGTAACTCTGTCATTTATTCTGTCATTTAGTGTATGAACTTCACTCAATTTCTTACTGTTTGAATTCTTCATATTTAGAGTCTTTCTTGGAGTCCTATTCAAAAAGAAACTAATATATGTATTATATACACAATGGATGGCTTAAAACAGAATTCATGTTCACTGACAGTAGGGATAAGATAAAGGTATTTATTTTTTTATTTATAAATTATTTTATATTGACAACATGCAAATTGCAGGCATACAGTCTGGACTTGGGTGATGGAAATTAAACTATGTTGACGTTTAATAGTTCATATGCTTTGCCCCTAACACATCCTTTCTTTATGGCAATAAAGTGCGACCAGGAGAAAGGACATCTCCTCTCTGATACAACTCTTCTCTTTTAAAGAAGCAGGGGAGTGTATTCTTTCCCACATTCAAATGGCCACTACATGGCATGGAGTAAATAACAGCCATAAGATATGGGCTGCCCACTTGACTGAAAACAGGTACAAACTTGCAAGCTACATCAGATACAGGGAGCCATACACAAGTGTAGACCTTCAGCTGTGGAATTGCTGAAGAGCTAAGAAACCTCTGAAAACCAAAGTTTCCTAGTTCATGGAACTTAGTTAGGTGTTTCTATTCTTTTTTTGAAAATGAACAGTATGAATTTCCTAAATTATATAAATTCATAAATAACAAGAATTTTCCTTAATCTCCTCTAATCTCTTACAGTCCTATGAAATACTGGTTCAATTCCTTCAGTTGCCTATCTGTAAAGAGACTCCACTGAGCCTGATAACATCAGAGCATTTATATCTTAACACATCTGAAAATTATAATTTGTTGTCCTATGAGTGACTCCAATGGATCACTTAGTACATCTCCAGAGAATAAGCATTTTCCACAGCCAGTGAGGCCAGCAGAAGCTGAGGCAGCCCAGCATTACTAGCTGTGCCCTCCTGGGCTGAGTCTGTTGGCACCTTCAGCTCAATAGTGATTCTGAGCAGCTTGGCAATTTGAAACCAAATTCCACTTCACATTCAACACCTCATTCATATATAAGAGTTTCAAAGACATACCTGAGGGCATAAACTGGCTCTGTATGTTTAATGCACTGAGCCTGTTCACAGAACCTATTTGAAAATGTTCATAACCAGTATCAGAAAGTTTGGATAAGCATATGTTCTGCTGTATCTTTACTGCAGAAATTTTCTGGTGCAGGTTGCCATGCTCAAGTATGCATTTCTTTTATGAATGAAGGTCTTTTGTGCATCAAGATTGAAATCCTCTGCCTCTCTGCTATGAAGGGAGAAAAAAAATTATCTTTGAGAGTGCAGTTCATGTAAACCATTTCTTTAAAAACAGAGCCCTTAAATAGCTCCAAGTACATTTCTGTGTATGACACACAAATGTCCACTAATTGCATGAAGGGAGAACTGAGATTCCAATAGCAAATTCTGTAAAAAGTAGATATACAAAGAAAAGTGGAAGCATCTGTTTAATATATACGACATTAGAATTTAATTTTACCTCTGTGATGCTTTTGTGTAGCTGCAGTGTTACAGAGGAGCACATAAGCATAGTAGTGCAGTGTCAGCAGGTGCATGCCACCAAATTACTGCTTTTAATTTGCATATTCATCTGCTAAGAAGCATGTCATTATCATATCAAAGGGATACTAAGCAACATCTAGCTTCGAGAGATGTGGCATAGTTTCAATACGAGCAATTAATGCAAGATGAGGACTCTCTTTTTGTCATGTCTCCTAGGGCTAGCTGTAATCGGGCTTATTATTGGATACCAATAAGACTGAGGTACCAGTTGGCAGAGAATGAGAGAAGTACAGAAAAACAGAGCTGTATGAGGCGTCTTAACTATACACTTGATAGGAAACCAGTGGCCTGGTCACTTTTTAAAAACAAAAGCTGCTACTATCTGCTCAGTAAGTCAGATCAAAGATAAACATTTTATGTAGTGTATCTTTACAGGGAGACTAAAGAGAAAAAGTTAGACCAAAATAGGCTATATTTTCCACTAAATGAGTAAGTAAGGCTGGCTAATGAAACGTAAATCAGGGCTCTTAGAATTCTGTAGTTTAGAGAAACAGATTTCTAAATAAGCTTTTATTTCAAATATCCTTTTTGCAATAGGTTGCTACTCTGTGAGACAAAAGAGGTAGATGCAGATCCTATGTTCAAGAAAGACAGCCAGTCTTACGTTGCTGTTCTGTGTGATGCATTGTGCTGTGTCACCTCTCACAAATAATAGCAGGAAAGTAGATGGAGACAGGTGTTGAACAAATTAGTATTCAAAAATAGTTTCCTGTGGGTGAAGATCACTTTCTCTGGTGGACTGTTTTGAGAAAATATGCCAGGAAAGAAGAAAATTACCCTGAAGTGAATGAAGAGATACACCTAAGGTAGCTTAGGTCAGCCTAAGGCCTGCTGTGCTCAGCATGCTGTGTCTAATGTGGAGGGAGGAATAGAGGAGCAGGGCAAGCGTACAAGAATCTTTCTGTCAGCATATCCTCTGAGCTTCCACCATTTCACAGGGTCCTTCTAAGACTGAGTTGACATCTGTGTTCAGCAGCTGTGGGTAAACTTTGGGAAACAGTTTATGCTCTGGCAAATACGAACAGGTCCTAAAATGTAATTGATGGAAGATTCCTCTGCGTGGAGGAGTTCAGACAAGTATTTCAGAGGGACAACTTCAGTCATGAACTGAGTAATAATGTTTCTGAATTTGTTCAAGAACTTTTCTGACATCATTTGTCTCTTGTAGTTTAGCTCTTTTGAAGAACCTAAGCTCCACAGCTGTCAAGATGCAGTTGCCTTTCCTCTTCCCTATTTAAGAGTCTGATCCATTGAGTTTTACATTTGCTTGAGTACAAAGAGACTTGAACTACACTGACCAACTTCACCTTTTCAAGGAGAGAGAAACTTTTCCCCTTTCTATCACTAGGGTATCATCTTCTGATACATACTAAGTGTATAGGAGGTCTTCCTTTGCATCTTTTAGTACTTTTAACTCCATGTTGGCCACTAAAATAGATTAATTTGTATGGATAATTTCCCGTAATTTCAATAAAACTGGGATTTTACCCTCTTTAGGCATTATTGAATTGGAATCATGGCAGTAGCTGCCCCAGTCTCATGATAATAATCAGTTGTTAGTGGCAGTTAGTCATTATATTGTGGGAATGAGAAAGCAGCTGTAATGTTTAAATATCATGATTATAAGGTTAGTAGTAGTCTTTCATGATTTCTGCAATTATGTATAGGTACAATGACATGTGCTTCATGTCAGCAATATGAATACAGATAAACAAAAAGATGTGCCACAAACAGGATGTAGTGGCTTTTGTTAGCTCTTCTAAACAACTTCCATTATATTTCATAGCAGGTGTTAATAGTCAGCATTTTACAAAATATCTTGGTATATGTAGGAGAAGATTATTTCATAGTCCTTACTGCCTCACTGGATAATCTTAATGTTGCTATTTCCCTACATTTTGAGCACTTGGGAATTGGCTGATTTTTAAAAAGTTTTCTGTCCTATCTATAGTAGTGATTGTTGCATTACAATTTGCATAACGGATGACAATAAAAAATTAAAGAAACTTAAAATTTGTATTGATAACCTCTGTGAGATCTTGTTTACTGTTTCACCATGTTTTGATGGTTTCAAAATCTTGTAAGCAAAGCTGGAACAAAATTTTCCAAAATACTTCCAGTGGTTTCAGGTTTTTTATTATATAATTTACCATTATTTGGTGAGGAAAAAATAGAAACTAAAGATTTAGGTATTTTTAAATAATTATAATAATTCAATCTGAAATGGCAGTTTAGTGGTCTCCAAGTGTTCTTCAAGAACAAGATCTCCCGTTATTTTTAACAAAATGAGCTCTGAGGGATCTCTGGGGGAAAAAAAGGAAAAAAAAAAAAAAAGGGAAAAAAAATAAAAAAACCCCCACCACTTTCCCAAACTACCTTATCCAACACAAGTGGTGGTGTAAGGCCATACTAAAGAAGAATTTGAGAAGCGTGTTCACCTTTTTAGAGATAGGTAGCTTCCAACAGAGAGAGAAGCTTCCAAAAATTCTTAAAGAACTGGAAGTTGCCATTGCCATCAATCATGACTTTGAAAGAAATATTGATGCTTCATAGTGAGGAGTGGAAGAGGCATTTGATATTATTTCAGTAGGTATTTTTTCTAGAGGAAAATTCTGGTTTACTCTAAGTCCTGATTGTCTAAATTTTTTCAGCAAATGATAAAAAGCTTTTAAAATGAAGACTTAACATTGCCCTCATGAAAATATATGGTATTGTCACCAAGGGTTAAACTGTTATAAAGCTTTTAGCGATGTAAACCATATACTGTAGTCTTAATCTAGCTACTTTTATTCCTGCAAAACTTTTTGTAATAGAAGGAAATTGCACTGATGGAAAAAACACATAATTGGGTTTTCTTGTTAAAATCTACAGCCATAATTGTGATTTTGGAGAAGGATAGATTAATTATATACTGGATTGTTACTCTTCAGGCTTTGCAGTTACGGATTTATAAAGTGACATTGAATATTTCATTTTCCTTGTAGCCTCAATTTCCTCATCTGTAAAATGATTACATTCTACACTTCTATGGAGTGTTATGAGTTGTTATTATTTACTATAATAATAAATCGCATACATTTCAGAAGTTGCTATACTCTTATTGACATAACCTGCATGGAATTTAAGCAACTGTAACTAATATTTTGTCTTCAAGAGTTGACTCAAGAATGGACTCCACATTTAGCGATCTTTTTTTGGTAGCACTGAAAGATGGATATTGAAGTAGTTAAGAAAAAAGACTTTTTTGAAAGACTGTAGCTTATTTACTTGGGGAGGGGGGGGCGTAACTCAGTAGAAACCAGTATGTAGTAAATTTTTACAAGGTAAAATGCAGATAGTGAAGAAGAATGAAAATGTTGGGGGATTTTCCTTGATATGTTACAGTATATGATTTTTAATTCTGCTTATAATTTGGCAAAGACTCTTGTCTTTGGTGCTAAACCTCACTTTATAGCACAGGTAAATAATAATTTCCATGCATTCAAAACAACTCTCAAAATATTTCATAAAGTGGTTCTAAACTGTATTAACTTATACTCTAGAAGTTATTCACTATGTACAGGTAAAAAAAAATATTTGAAGTATTACAGAGCAGAACTAGGCAACCTCTTTCAGTCTCCTACACTGAGCCATGTTTGCATACATATTTTCAGTCTCACCTCTCAGGCCACTCTTCTACTGGATGTGAAGAAACTGGTTTAGTTTACTTTAGATAAACATTATTAATTAGATGATACATTAGTAATGTTTTCAAGTTGGATGTTTATGTTGTTATTTCTAATGTCACTATTGTAAAAAATATTACACATGAATTTCATTCCTAAAATTAAATGGAGCACTGATAGAGGTCATGCCTTTCGCAGCATTTCTCTCCAAGACTGAAGGAATGGTGCAGAATATAAGTTTAATTTTATCATTAAGTATAATACCAAAGTGCAGTCAGAGGCAGTTAGCTGTAGCACAGGCTGTATCGTGGTGTCATCCATCCTGTTTGCTGAGGAGGAGTAACAGACTACAAAATGGATCTACGAATTGTAATAGATTATTTGTGCACATTTTTCTGATGCCTACTGTGATAGGAATAAACTAAATTGAAGTAGCTAAACTTATTCTTCCAATGACGTTTTAAACTTGGTGGTTGAAAAAGGAGAGCCCTGACTTAAAAGGCCAGAACTCTATCTGCTGCAGTAACCCCTGAGGATATACAGTAACACTGAAGCTGGCTCTGTTACTGCAACAACTGTTTGCTGGTTGTGGAGCATTTTCTGTACAATCCCAGATCAATGTCTCTCTCTGGTGTCAGTAAAAGGGTCTTATTATTTAGACTGACAGTTGGCTAGAGCCATCCCATGCTTACATGCAGCTCTCTGCTCTCTTAGGGTCCAGTCCTGACTGGCAGTGAGTACCCTCAGCTCCGTTTGATGATTTCAGTGGGAGCTGGAGGACCTCACAGGAAGGTGCTTGATGCCTGGCAAGATCAGATGCTGATAATTGAATAAGGCAAGACGGCAGTATAAGAAAATTGTTTTCTTTCCAATTTTGCTCTGCTGAAGTGGGAAAGACTTTCCATAGCGAGTTTGTAAGTGCCCAGGGCCAGATCATACAAGATGATACTGAATATTTGAGGTTCCTATTTGCTTCATTAGGAACTGAGCACCCGCAGCCTGTCACTGGATTGGACCTTTTTTTCTTGTACTTCACTATTTCTTACTATGAGAAAAACTGATATTTCTCTCCAAGTCTATTGAAGCAAGTATTGTTTCTTGCAGAGATCACAGATCATCCTTTTATGAGAATTTTATGAGATTTATGAGAATTTTATGAGATTAATGAGAATTTAATAGAAATGACACTACAGTATATCTAGTATTAGATATTATTATTCATAAATAAAGTTTAAAAAGAAGCAGAATTTAAGCAAATTATA
>JANHGN010000524.1:0-40333 GCA_024605025.1 Megaceryle maxima | reverse complement strand
AAGGAAAAATAGAAAATGCAACACCCCACCCCCACCCACAAAAAACAACCCCAAACCTTATTAGAATATATAAATCCTCTGTCAAACTTGGATATGCTCTGCTGATTAATTCTCTGCTCCACCCTTGTCACAGGTGGGCCCAACTACTCTCACAGCCAAATAATGAACAAAACCAAATGAGGTGTCCCCCAGCCAAGCTGAAAAAGAATCCAGTTATTACAAAAAAAAAAAAAGGAGAAGAATAATAAAATCACCCCCTTTTTCTTGCAAAAAGGGGATGGTGAAGGCAAGGCTGCCCCCAGGCATCTTTAACTTATGCTCTGACAGGTTACGGGGGATTTTGCCAGAGTAATTATTTTTCTATTCAACAATAATGAGAAATTACCATGGCAACCTCCCTTTCACGTAGTGCACTCACACACTCAAACATTGAAATAATGGCCTACGCATAAAAAAAAAAAAAAAAAAAAATTAATACTTTAAAAATACTTTGTATTAAAATAAACTTAAGGAATGGGTCAAAGGAGAGAACAGGGCAGAGACAGCCAGCAAGTTGGGTCAGAAGTGAAGATACCATGCTGCTGTAGCCAGCTACCCAAGCAGCAAAATGTCTTGTGCCACAACTGTCATTGTTCCCTCTGATCCCCTCCACCCCTGGTATTATTTGTAATTTGAAGCATGGCTCAACTCTGAATAGGGTCTCCAAGTAAATGGAATCCTAGGGTTTCAATATTTTTTTCCCGACTCTGATTTCTTTGGCAAATGTAATCAGATTTTAAGTACAATGATGTTCTTTTTCCCCCTCCATCTAATAGTCCCACATGTTCACTGTGTGATCTTAGAGTCAAGCTGGGTTCCTTCTTTACACCTTACACACTTACATGATTAAGAGTCTGAAAGCCAAATGAGGCTTTTCTACTTGCCTGTGATGGTGATTGCTGAACCAAAATAGATCTTGCAACTGGAATATAAGGCCAACTAAGCTTATGGTATTTTCTCCAAATTCCTTTATTTTTGTTTAATGACTTGGAAGGCAGAATGCAGTTCACGTAAAAAGTCTGTACATGAAACCATGCTCAAGAGAGGATGCCGATACCTTGTAGGACAGAATTGGAATTCAAAATTATTTTGACATATTGCAGAAATGATCTGAAATGAAGATGAAATTCAATAAAGTGAAGTGACAAAAGTACAACCACAAAACAGGGAGTAACTGGCTAAGAAGTACTGTAGAAAATGGTCCAGATCATAAAGCAAATATGCCAGCAATCTGTTGCTCTTGCAGATAAGGAAGATGTCTTAGATATACTTCCATTCCAGCAACCACATTTCTTAAACAACTAAAATAGTCCATTCACTTCTGAAGTACTGTGTCTGGGTCTGGGACACCCACTTTTGAAGAATTTAGCTGAGAACAGCAGGAATCATTGAGTTTAAAGTCACAAGAAAACAAAACAACCAACCCCAAAAGACTCATAGGAAGCAAGGTAGAAGGGCCTAGCTGTGAGAAGCTCACTGGGAATGTGATGATAGCCTTCAACAATATGAAAAGATTGCTATAAAGAAGAGCAATCACTTGTCCTCAGTGGCTAACAAGAATAGAAGTAGTAATAATCGGCTCAGTTTGCTGCCATTGCAGGTTAAGTGGTTTAATCCCCTATTAAAGATTTCTAGGCTAGTGGTTTGAAGAGGGGAAAGAGCCACAGAGCATGGCTTCTGTGTTCCCAAGAAAAGTGTCTGCAGAGGTCCTGCTGCCTACAAGCCTCAGGCAGAGCTGCCCCATCACATCAGTTCTACAGCTCGTAACTGGCAAGAAGTGGATTTTTGTTTCTCCCTCGCATCGCTTTTGGCTGCACACATATAACAGGTGTAAATAGTATATTAAAAAGAGAATAATGGAAACAAATACATGCGATTCTGAATACACACAGAAAACACATGTGTTCTGAAACAGGACTTTTTAAAAATTTAATCGCTTTTCAGAGAAGAACTGAATTTTAAACATCAACCTATGTGACTTGGCATTGGACAAGGCAAAAATAAAAAGAGATAGTGCCCTTGGGAGCTTACATTTTTCTTCTGGCACCTGCAACTCTTCCCTATTGACACCTACTATTTTCAGAACTCTATATGTCCACACTCTTGTTGGCAATAGACATGTTTCTCATATTCTTTCAAGTTAATGCTGAGTGGGGAAACTGCTGTCTCCCCAAGGAGAGAATGGTATTCCTTCCCTCCTCCCATTCCCAGCAAATCAAACTACACTTAGCTTTTAAAATGCAGTTCAAGATAAGATTTTGCCATTAAACACACCTGTAAAAACTTTGCAGCCGAAACTCACAAGATAAGTATCATAAAAAAAATTCTGACACTAATGTTTATACTCAGAGCACACTGACAGACCATTAAAAACAAAATGCCTGAACACAAGAAACCAATAACTTTCCTCATTAGTTTTGAATTAGACCCATCTTGAGCCTACCCAAGATATTTAAGATTCTGGTATAAATTTCACAGGAGCAACAAATTAACAGAGATCCATATATCTTAATTTTATGCATTTGGACATTTCAGTACTGATCTGTAGGTCTGGCCCTGCAATGCACAATGTTTTTATCATCTGGCACAGGGGGTTTCTGCTATTTATATAAAATCTATATGAAATACTGATACTCTGAGTCTTAAATTTATTTTCTTGGAAAGTCATTATGTAGATGAGAAACCTATATTGACAAATGGCTGTCTATTACCACTCAGGTACAAGAAGATGTACGCCTATCTTACATTCTGGGCATCTTTGTTAACAATATGTGGTACCTCGTGCTGTCATTAAAAGCACCTGAACAAGAGCACCAATCTGCTTGCTCAAAGCTGGTTTGTAAGGACCACTCCCATTGCTTTTGCATTTCTTATTCTATCTCATTTATTTTATCTTAAACATAAAGCATGTTTTACATAGCATTAAAGATACCTTTAATTTTGCAGCTAGTGGTATCTTATAGAATGCCCAGCTCCCCTCCCCCTGCCAGGAATGCCCGACTCTATTCCTTCCATTTGTTATTTCACACATATTCACAGTTTTAATGGTGTTGCTTGCTTTTATTTCACTTACTAGTGTGGCTGGATGCCATCTCTCAAACAATGTGTAGTAAAACTGGCAGAAAGATTTTAAGACTTGGCTTTGGTCATAAGTAGCTTTCTGTTCCATTATGTACTTGCAAATTCTTGCCAAAACTATGCTCAGTGCCCAAAACATATCAGTTTCTTCAGCTTACTTAATAATTAATTAAAATATTGTTTACATTCCACTTTGCAACTTATCTTTGTTTGTACAGTAAAGAAACAACACCAAGTTTCTGTTATATTGAAGAGGCAGAATATCATCCTGTAACAAATCCCTATAGCTGTACTGCCTCAGGGAGATGGACTCGGGTGCAAAATGGGGGCAAAGTCTCCTCTTCTCATGTAAGTCCAGAGTAACTTTAAGAATCCAGTGGAATTACAGCAAAAAGCTCATAACAGAAAGCTACTCTTACAGATTCACTGGAAATTCTTAGTATATCAAAGATCCTATTTTTATTGCCCTATAAACCACTACAACACAATATGGGGTGGGGGAAAGCAATAACAACTCATTTTCTGAATAAGGAACTGTAAAAATCAAATGGTTATTTTATTCTGGATAAAGATGGGAGTTAAAAAAAAAAAAAAAAGAGAGAGGCTTTACAAAATATGCAAATTGATTCATGCCATTTTCTTGATGTACTCTAAACCCAGGAATGTGGGAATCGGCAAAACAATAACATTGTAATGATAGTGGCATACACCTCAGCTTTGAGATAACGTCACTTAGATTCTCAAATAGCCAGTCCAAACTAGGCAACTATAGCAAGAGTTCAGATTAACTGAAACATGTTGACACTGATACAAGGAAGAGAAATATTTTTCTTATATTTAGAAGGATGGTCAACTTCATCCCTCTTATTTGGCCACTAATGCATGCCCAAATTAGAGACTTATTATAGAGTAGTTGTGGCAACTGCTCACTAGGCTAGCAAACAGCAGGATCAATCTACACACAACTGTTAATTAATCCATTGTGTCTAAGCCACCCAATTTTTCCACATGTATATCAAGCTGGATATATATCCTTTTAAAATTGGAGTTCTTAAAATTATAGAGATTTTCTAACTTGTAAGGAAAGGATACGACAGTGAGCTACCTGGTTCAGTCTAACAACAAAATCAGAGAAGAATGCGTGGTCACAATCCTATTATTTGTCAATGTTTAAATTTTACTGCAGCTTGTTGTCAAGAGAGAAACGAATCCGTAGATATTCACTCTGTGCATGTTTCACTGTTCACCTAAAGCAAACAGGCACAGATTGCAGGATTTAATACTGCATTGTGAGCAGTACAGAGCAGAAAGGGTTAATTTATGAAACATGTAATTTCACCTGCTTCTTTAATATGAATTCATTATTTCCACTGCTGGAACTTGTGCACAAGAATGGATAGGAGAAAGAAAGGGGGAAAAAAAGCAAGGAAGCTGGGCTTAGGACATACTCCATTGCCAATTTCTTATAGCCACCATGGCACCATCCTTGATATTTCACAGTAATATTATCAGTAGCTAGCAGATGATGCTCTTTTGTGTTCTTTAAGTATATGGGATAAGATTGCACTTAGTTTCTGTGGATAAGACCTATATTTTGGCTATATGAACAAAAAACGTGAGCATTAACAACTAAATCACATGCAGTTGTTAATGGTGAAATAGACACTTCCTCCCATAGCATAGCATCTGTTTGGACCTGGTATATATATAGTGCATGATAAATCCATGTTCAAAGTTGTTCTAAACTTGAGCTCACTTTTCAGTAGTCCTGAGGATGTGTCTAGCTGGCTGGGAACAGTAATGGATTTCCTTAGTAGTAGTCTCCATCCATGATCATTGCAGAGAAATCATAGACTTGAGTTATGTGTTTATCAAAAATGAACCATGGTTACACTTCCCTAGTCTGACGCAGAATACCCCACAGCCTCAGCCTTTGAGAATGGTTTACAGAGATGGAATATTAAGTGTGTCTATTATCTATTGTACTACCATCAGTCATATTGAATGTTCTTATTTTATTCTGACATTTTGACCTGGTTTCTTTTTTACCTTGTTTACTTTCATCTATATGAGTAAATGGAAGGTACTATGACATCTATCCCCATGAAAAGGCAATAACTAGTATTGCCATCACTGAATACAGAACATCAAACATCGTATCTCACTAGGGCACAGAAAAAAAGTCATATTCCCAGCAACATTAGTAAAAGAGTGTCTCCAGGTCTATCTACCCAACTGGACCAACTCCCAAGGCTCTAAAATTTTGTGAATTCAAGTGCCTTTATCAGTTATTACAGTGAAAGTAAAATTACTACTGACAACATTAAAATACTACAGTGGGAACATGATGAAGACAGGCCTTGACACCTCTATTTCACACTAGACTCTCACCACATCTTTGTTCACTGAAGTCTCCCATAAATGCCATGCATATTAGAGACAAGTACAAAGCTGGGACCTTGAGAGGTCCCTACCTCTGAACAACTACAGGCTAAACTATAATCTAACAGACTGTATTTTGAGAGGTAAGAAACAGCTCTTCAGATGAGTTAAAAAAACATACTGCTTTTAGCTCTTGTATCTTATTTTTGTGCAGGTCTAGTGACCAAGATAGGGAAGGGAAACCCAGAGAAGACAAACCATGCTTCTGTCTACATTCCAGTCTTTTGGAGATGTATCAGAGACAGAGCTAAGCAATGCAACAATGAAGAGCTGATTTTATCATACACAAAGATTCTATGGGTTAAAAAGACATATAGGTGAGGAGAGGTATCTCTATATGATACTTACGTACCCTCTGTCCTACAGAACTTTGAAAAAAGCTACTAAGACTCAGCAAAAGACTTTTTAAATTAAGGTTATGCTTAAATGATTTGCTGGACTGGTATCCAAGTATGCATTTATTAGCCTACAAGTCAAATTAATTAAAGATTATGACTTCCTGTTAAGCTTTGCAAACCAGGTGAGAGCATATCACAATGTCGGACAGCTCTGTCTAACCAAAGAGCTGTTACATGAAGTGGAAAAGATCCAGTGTATCCTATGTCCCATCTCCTTTAGAGAACAGTTAGTCTCATGCACAAAATCTTAATTTAGCAATACCTAGTGAGAAAAAGAGAAAATATTTAAGAGGGAAGTATTTAACAAATTACTCCCTTTTGTTACTATTTACGAACATACCTACACTTTGAATTATATATTGCTGGCTGCATTTAAGTGCTTAATAATATAACTGTGGTTCTGGGTGTTCAGGTATCACCCAAAGAAATTGTAACAGAACTGCATAATTCCAGATACTGCAGAGAAGCAAATGTTATGGTGCTTCACAGAAATTCTGGTTAGAAGCAATGGTAAAACACAAAATCAAGTTCCTTGTTAAGTGTTATTAATAAAACAACATTACATCTTTGCTACATAAACAGTTCATATTTAAGCAAAAAAACCCCAAACGAGCAAACCAACCAACCAAAAAAAAAAAAAAAAAAAAAACCCCACAAAAAAAACCCACCAAACCACTCTGGAAATTAACAAATAATTTCATAAAAGAGATATAGCCATCTGCAAATTATGTCCCTTAAAAGTTCACACTTTTAGTTCAATTCATCTCAAAGGCCTCACTCTTGTGGTAGTTTTAGAGGATTACTTCTTTAGAATAGCAAAAGCACATTTCAAGTTAATTCCTGTATATATTCCGTACTTACTAGGATTAGCAATCACATCCAGTTTTGTAAACTGGCAATGTCGCTCTATCCACAAATGTTATCTGTGCTAAATGTGATTTTCAGAATATAAACTCTACTTAAGAGAGAAACAGAAAAAAGTTACTGCTGAGGTATCAAGTCCATATTTTAGACTCTACTTGGTCCAGTTTTCAACACTACAGCATAATTGGTATCATTCATGAGCCATTTGGGCCACTAATCAGCTGTAGTTGTCAGATGCCCAGGTTTTTTAAAATAATACAGCTACATTTATTGCTTGCAGCTTTTGATATACAATCACATGTGCATTCAAAATTAAACATTAAGGCTGAGATTTTCAAAGCTAATTAAAAGACTTATGCATTCATTTTCTAGTAAATTCAGTGGAAGTCAAATGTTGGAATATTCTGTGCAAGGCTCCAAATCCCAGCATGGAAATTGAACTTGTTACATTTGCTGACTCAAAGCTGGAGGGTGACAACAGGGCTGGGATTCATTTCACCCCAAGACAGTTGTCTAAATTCATATAAGATAAAAAACCTCCTGGAGATACCTGTCTCTTCACTGACTGTAGAGGGAGCCTAGAGAATAGTTCAGTCTAGCCATGTAACTTTTACAGGGATAAAGGTAGGTAAAATAAATCCTATTCTGCGTACCTACCAAGAATTTTAAATTCAGGAAGAAAACTCATTGAGGTTTTGGGAGCTTACAAAGTGTAGGACAAACATAAGTGAAAAGCTGGGTGAAACAACCGTATCTACTTTGTCTAGATTTTTACAGTCTTGGCAGGAAAACCTATAAATGATGTTCAAGTTTCTTTGCTTGCAACGCTCAAAAGATCTCCAGGCTGCCAGGTTCCTGCTGTTTCATATAAAAAGCTCCGAGTGGCAGACAGAAGTTGGAGCACTGGTTAAACATTTCTGCCAGTATGAAATGTTTTAAATGAAGAAGATGTGATTATTTGCCTGGCTTCCTAACTTCACGCCTCAGCTAGCCATAGTTGCCAATAAAGGCCCTCAGGTCCTGTGCTTTATCTCATCCTGAGTTTAAATACAAATTCCTGTACAAAACACAATAACACTAGACACGGAATTGTTCATATGTATCTTCTGCTACTATCAGATCGCTTAGCTGCTCCCTGTTTCCATTGTGTAGCACTACCCTTCTCAAGCATGTAACACTCACTAACAGGCAAGTGACAACTGAGTCTGAGTAATGCAGGAACAATAATCAAGAGTTCATGTGGCTTCGGTAAAGTAAGGATGGGTTGTACTTAAGACGCATTCTCAGTATACATGGTTTACAAGTTTTAATGGTGAGAAGCACAGGGTAGTGAACTTTTTAATCCAACATTTGCATTTACAAATTAAAACTCTGAGTCAAATAGAGATGTCCAAATCACCTGCTTACAATGAAAAAAACAACCTACTTAATCCAAAACTTTGTTATTGCTGCTATAATATTGTATAGCAGTATAAACAGATCACTGACAGAGGTGTTAAGATTGCTAAATCAAAGGATATTTAGATTCTGTCCTGAAAGGCACTGAAAGGCAGAGAATGAAGCACACATTGGGAAACCCAGACACTGTGATAATAGAGTGAGTTTGTGTGTTTGTTTTAATTATTAACTTTAAATTTTCACTTCAAAAGAAATGGGAGAATTTATGCATGCCAAGAAGTGCTCCCTTTCAAAACTCAGTCTGCACTGAGCAAAGTAAGTACAGCTTTCTTCTAAATGGCATATCATATCTTGTCAACCTCATTTGAAGTAAAAAGGCATTAGTAGTAATAACAAAAATGCAGTTTGGTGAACAATTCCTTCGCAGAAGCCAGCTATTACATACTGTAACAAATTAAAAACTCCAAAAGTCTATGCGGGTCCCCAGAGAAATGCTATTTAATAAAGCAAACACTGATATTGAATGTGACAGAATTCCATTTGCTACAGAATCCCATCCAACTGCGTTTGGCTGCAGCTGAAGCAATTAGAGAAAGCTGTGATTTAATGATTATGCTAAAACCCTAGACAAACAAAGCTCTCACCTACCAAGTGGCCACTTAGCTGTATCACTACCACCAAAATGTATAAAAATCCTTGTAGAATTTCATTTGCTGTCAGTCAGCTAGTAGCAACATGAGCAATTATTTACTAAAAATGTCTACTTACTAGCTACCCTACTGCTTAAACATGAAAAATGTATAAATCTAAATTTAAACAAAGTAAGCAAGGCCAAGTGTGAACTACACATGTCAGGAAAATCACCCACTAAGGTCATCCTTGTAGCTGAGACCCGATATGATCTAGCTGAAAGATCATAACAGGTCAGCATTTAATCCTTTTTCTTTTTAAAAAAAAAAATATCTTTATGTTGTATATGATAATCCACTGGGGTCTCACCTCTGGGTCCATAAACATCTAATGAAATTTTAAACATCTTTTCATCACAGCAGTAGCCTCCTATAAACTACCAACCTATCCCTCCAGACTCTCTGGACCTGTTAGATCAGCAGTAAAACTGATTCACTTGAGATTTCTTAGCTTTCGAAAAATGGTATTTGACCTTTCCTATTTTCTAATGCTTTCAAAATTTCTTTATTAAAGTTGTAGGACATAAAGCAGTATTAAGAAAAGGACCATACACACATGACAATTTGGAAAACTTGCTTATGGAAAGCTTGTGAATTTACCTGAAAACTCTGGACTTCCTTGATTTGTTCAAGTCAGCCAGCAAACTCCAATGTGAAAACTGACGGCCTTCCTGATTTTTAACTTTCATGTTAGACTGAGAGCTGAGAGAGTGATACCTAGGACTGCTGATGTAGATCTTTATCCTCATTGCCTTGCAAAAGAAAGCAGCTTCTGACAATGAGCAAGCAAAGCCTTGGGAAAAGCAGTTGCCTTCCTCCCCAGTTTCTTCAAGGAACAGTATCTAGAGACATGGTGTATATCTAGATCCTAAACAAAAATGCCCTGAAGTCTTTCAAAACCATTAAGTATATAAAGTCTGGGAGAAAGCTCAAACACACAGAAAACTTATAAAGAAAACATTTTTGCATAACATGGTGAATCATGCACAGAATTACTGCAGAGGAGAGTGAAATACCTTAAAGAAGCCATGCACTTCTCAGGCATCTCAGATCTATTTTCAAAGATCTAAATCCTCTTGTCCTAACAAAAGTATATGGTGTAGGGCTTGGGGTTTTGTTTGTTTGTTTGTTTTGCTACAGCCATGTATTTCTAAGCAAAAGAAGCAATAATCACATTCAGGACCTTAAAATTTTTTTGAAGTATTATGTGTTCCTCAAGAGTGCTATAAACCCAGAGGACCTACAGTTTCAGAGCTTTTCTGGAAGATTTGTGTTCAGACTACTAAAGAGCCTGAGAAGGCAGCAGCAGTGTTGACAAAGCCAAGAAACTACACGGTCCCATTTCTGGGAATGTGTAAGTGCCAAGGAGCTGTCATCTGAGAGTGAGACAGAAAATCAGAAAAGATTCAGTGTTAATGTCTAATGTTAGACTAGGGGAAGTTTATGTTAACCTCAGCCCAGGATATATGGATCCACACCAAGCAGCTTGCTTTCTACCAATGCAGTGATGATCACTATGAGATGTTATCATATTACTGTGTACTATGTTTAATCAGAGCCTACAAAATTGATCATAGCTGTATCTCTCTCTAGGTCATCCAATAAAAATTGTAGCAAAATATCACAGATCCTCTTCTGAGATTTATGGGTTCAGGTGCTGATTGTTCAAACATCTTAGGATTCTCCATCTCCAAATGAGTTCCTCCACAATCAGCTTGACTTCCACATCTGATTTCTGTATGCCACACTGAAGGGATCACCTCTCTGTTCTGAAACAAATTAACTCTGTTCTTTTTTCTCCCTCTTGCTTTCTTCTACTTTCTGATTTGAAGGGGTTTTTTACAAGTAGATGCACTGATACAGATGTGCATATACTCCCTTTTTGTTGATATTCTCAGCTTCTGTAGTAGTGTCACCTGGATCAGGTCATATTTTAATTTATCCCTGGTCTGAAGCACTCTAGAACAAATGTGAACTTTTTATAACCTCTACAACATGTGAGGTCTGAAAGCTGCAAGAGGCCCATCAGAAACTGCCAGGTCAGCACAGAACCCACCATGTAACTCATGGCATATCAGCAAGGACAAAGGAGTGTACTGAAAATCAAATATGCTCTGTATAAAGCAAGCAGACTCCTGTGAATGTTCTAGTTCAGTAATGCTCAACATCTGGCAGGGGTCAGATCTGGACTGACTTTCTTCTGACTTGATTCAGCACTCTCCAGCACAGCGGATGACTGCGGGCGTTTGTGTCCTAAAACCTCACTGGACTCGCAGTACAGAATCAAAGCAGCTTCCCCCTCTCTCCCTGAAAACACTCACGCACCTTGATCTGAAGAGACCACAAGCAGGATTAAGCTGCCAGTATTCTCCTCATCCCTGTTTCAATATTCCAAGCTCTCACCAGTAGCAGCCAAGGAGGTGATACCAAACTGCCCAGGGGAAATGGTTGAGAAACTGCAGAGGTACTGAATATTTCCAGATGTATTATTAAGTGTGATGCAGACATACAATCCTACAGGTTGTCTGTTGATACATGTCAATTGAACCCAGTGGTCAGGATGGGATGTCAAAACAGAAGTATCCTTTATACTGTACTGAATGAGTGTCACAATAAAGAAAGTTGTAGAGAAATATCTAGCCTATCAGACCATCAGCAGCAGAGCCTTGCAAACATAAAAGGAGACATGATGTTCCACAATGTTCCTATGATAATAAGCACAGCAGGCAGGCATAATAAATGTCTCCTAAGAAATGTAAGGTGAAAAGGTGGTACAGTATGAAGTAACCATAGCTCTACAAATTGACATTCCCTACTTGAAAGACTACACTCTTTTTTCATTCCTAGAAAATGTCTGCTTGCCTGGTGTACATCTTAGATTTAATCAAGTACTTTTTACTTCCAAGGTGGCCACCTATTGGATTTTGAGAGAGAAAAACCCAAAAGTAACTTGCTCCATGGTGAAACAGAGAAGTAGGTATATATAATTTGTTCACTTTGACTACTGTTACCATAAATATTTTAAGATAACTATACATCATGTTTCAATATTTTAAAAAAATGATACATTTCCCACCCAGATAATGATCAAAATAATTCTGGATATCTTTCTGATCTACAGGGTCTACCTCAGGTGATACGCAGCAATGTCTGTTCTGCATGGTGTAGTGCTGGAAGCAGATAGACCTTGTAGTTTAACATTTGAAAGCGTCAGTCTTTAGTGCCTACTTCCTTGCTACAGATTAGATTAACTAGGTCCTCTATTCTTCTGTTGTAGACTGCACACTCTGCAGTTTGTTCTATGAAAAAAAATTAACTTGAAACCAAAGCTATCAGGTCGTCTTGATAGACATTAAATTGTGTTCTTTTTTCAAGAACAGGAGACTATCCTGGTGGTAACTGTGGTTGCAGAGAGAAGTTTGAGTGTGACAAACTTCATTTAAACATGAGCAAGGGAATAAAGGGAATTACAACCTATTTTTCTTCTTCAATATTTAAACCAGTTGCATGATCCTTCACAGTCTGGCTCTGCTTTGGGTACAATCACTTAGTGGCTTGTCTATTTTAACTGCATATGTTCATTCTCATGGCCATCAATATCAGATAACTGGAAGCTAACTCGGAGGCAAGGTGTTAAACAGAGTGCAAATTTCTCATTTGGAGCAGAAGAAACTGTGATCATCTTTGATACAATCTTTTCTCATTCAGCTTCTTTGATTTGAATGTTGGTATCAAAAGAAAGTGACCTGAACATATTAAAGACGATGCAAGTTTCACTATTCCCTGTTGCACATGACTTAAAAATTAACGGTTCATTAATATCCAAACAGGTCTGCTTTGGGGAGACCTGATCAGAATTCAACACTAGATACAACAAGCACCTGAGAGCACTGCCAATGCTTTTTTAAAAAGGCCCAGAAGCAGCATGTCTTGTGCATTATTTCCACTGCCTTTACCTGCAAAAGCAGTATCTCTGCTTCAGTGACAGAATAAATACAAGGAATTTTTTTTTCCCTCCAGTTCTCAAAGGAATAACATTTTGAACCAATATAAGAAAAAATCAGATTATTTTATCTAATTCATGACATAATACCCACTGGTAAGAAGAGAAATATGGCAGCTACTCTTTCTTCATGCTTTGATAGAAAGTCAACAGAGAAGTAATACAAACTGACAGGTTTTTATGACTGACCTCCTGATACCTACCGGTGCATAAACATGCAGTTGTTAAAACTTATCACTAGGGCCAGTGTTATCCCCTCTTGACTAAGAGTCTGCCAAGTCGTAAATAAATAAGCTAAAAATAGAGTTCCAAAATAATGTGTTCTACTTAGTGGATTCTGCCACTAAAATGTCATGTCCCAGAAAATCTCCAAACAGGAAAGTTGAGTTTTCACAATTTAGTGTCTTTACTTGTCATCTATATGTCTATTCAGTGATGAGTGCTGTCCGTCAGGGGCCCATATTGGGACCAGTACTGTTTAATATCTTCATCAGTGACACAGACAGTGGGATCAAGTACACCCTCAGCAAGTTTGCAGGTGACACCAAGCTAAAGGATGTGGTTGACATGCCTGAAGGACAAGACACCATCCAGAGGGAGCTGAACAAGCTTGAGAAGTGGGCCTGTTTGAACTTCATGAAGTTCAGCAAGGCCAAGTGTAAGGTCCTGCACATGGGTCAGGGCAACCTCCAGTATCAATACAGGCTGTGAGATGAAGAGATTTAGAGCAGCCCTGCGGAGAAGGACTTGGGGGTACTGATGGATGAGAAGCTGGACATGAGCCAGCAAGGTGTGCTTGCAGCCCAGAAAGCCAAAGGTATCCTGGGCTTCATCAAAAGAAGTGTCAAAGAGTTCATTCTGCCCCTCTACTCCACTGTGGTGAGACCCCACCTGTAGTACTGTGTCCAGCTCTGGAGTCCTCAGCACAAGAAAGACATGGACCTGTTAGAGCTGGTCCAGAGGAGGGCCACAAAAATGATCTGAGGGCTGGAACACCTCTGCTATGAGGACTGACTGAGAGAGTTGGGGTTCATCCTGGACAGAGAAGGCTCTGAGAAGACCTTAGAGTGGCCTCTAAATACTTAAAGAGAGCTTAAAAGAAAGGCAGGGATAGACTTTTTAGCAGGACCTGTTGCAATAGAACAAGGGGTGATGGTTTTAAATTAACAGAAGGTGGATCAGACTAGATATAAGGAAGAAAGTTGATGGTGAGGTGATGAGGATGGTGAAACCAGAACAGGTTGCCCAGAGAAGTTGTAGATGGATGCCCCAGCCATGGGAACATTCAAGGTTGGGTTGGATGGGGCTCTGAGCAACCTGCTCTAGTTGAAGATGTGCCTGCAGGGGGAGTTTGCCTAGATGACCTTTAAAGGTCTCTTCCAACCCAAAGCATTCTATGATTCTGATAGGCACCCTGAAGGTGGTGGGCTTCTGATAAGCACTAACCACAGTATTTGGATGCAGAGTAAGATGTAGCAACTTTCTTCCCAGGTGAGCATTTTCTGCTCCACTCTGGGACCAAGCTTCTGTTAATAGGACTGCATTTTTATTTTACCCAGCCTTTTTTATTAGCTTTAAATCACTGTGACAAACATGCAAAAAAAAATTTAAAAAAAAGGAAAAAAAAAAAAGGCACTCTTTTGTATACAGCTATTCCTGTATACTATTTAGAAATAAAAGTGGCTTTTGAACTATGAATATTCTGAGAACAATTCTATGAAGGCAAGGCCTGTAAAATTCAGCCAGAGGAAGTACATCTCACTTCTCAAGTATTCAGTTTAATGCCTTGTAGTACCACTGCACTGTCGAATAACCTACAGGCAGTTGTTTGCAGTGTAACAGTCAATAGAAGTCGTCACTGAATAATGTAAAAACCTTTTTGTAGGGAATTTTTCAAATTACAAATCTGATCTTCATTTGATTTGTTTAGGTAGATTTCTGCAACCAAAGTTAAGTTCATACAAGTGTTTGTGAACAATTAATTTAGGAGCAGGTTGCCAAGATGAATGCAATCATCAAAAGAAAAATCAGTTTGTGATTAAATGAAATTAATTTCCAGTGGAGACAGAGATAGCTTAAAAAAAAAATGAGTTGCAGAATTATAAAATAGAAAAAAAAAACATGGCAACATACTACTGCTACTAGTTAGTCTGCCACACAATGAGATTTCTATTTGCTTAAAATAATACTAGGAAATTATGAGTAAAGGTGACCAACTGTAAAGCAAGAGTAGCAAATCTGAATAGAGATCAGGAATTGGTTACAAGTAGTTAATGAACAATAAACAGTGAGATATAAAACTTACCTGAACAATTTCCAAAAGCAGCCAAAAATTATATCTGCTTTTGAACATTTCATGAGCGAATAACATATAGATAAACCATGTAGAAAGAATAGGAAGCAAGAACCAAAGAATCCCTTTACCACTTAAGACAGAGTAGGTCAATTGAAGTCCAGCCCCATTCACGTTTTTAAGGAAAAAGCCTCCACGGTGCAGTCTCTCCCTCTCTGAAAACAGTCATGTCCACATCAAGAGATCCTAAGTCAACTGGGCTTCAGCTCTTGTTCTTTAGCAAGTGCCAAACAGCACCTAAGTCCCTGAAGGGCTGAGCCCGTACAGGTAAAGAGAAGAAAACTTGTGATAACCTTGTCAGTGAAGTATTTACCAAGAAGGCCTAAATTCAAGTCTCTCTGAAGCTTGAAGAGATTCAAAATTGCCTCTCTAGCACCCAGGCAGTGCTCTAATTTTCAAAAGAGTCCAAAACAGGCACCATTTATTTCTTTTTAGCCACTCAGTTAAAGCTTTGTCACTATTTTTAGAAGTGAACACAAACTTTCACGGACAAGAAACATCTCTACTCTGGAGCAACAGGAGCTGAGCACTTCCGAGAGATATGGATCTTGTATTTCTGAAGCTTAATCAATTTCTGGAGACCAATAGCTTTTCATATAAAAGGTCTCTCATCACATTTTCATTAGAAAGCTGCAATAAGAGCACAACGGCTGATGTTGGTGATTCAATGCCCACAATACATGGATTCTGGGGGGCAAGGGAGGAGGAAAGAAGGGTTGAATTTCAATGAGATTGAGATTAATCTCATGCACTGAATGCTGAGGAGCAGTTCGAGTTCTTAAGGTCCAAGTCACACATGCCAAGACTGCTTTGCAATGTGACCCAATGCACCGCAAGTGGAGACTTTCAGATAATTTGCTTCAAAAGTGGCAATACAAGTACAAACTAAACCACTAGCAGAAGTGAAAATGCAGACCCTCTTACCTTTTCTGGACACACTTAAAAGGAAAATTGCGCTGATTTCTGAGTTTTTTAAGAAGAAAATGTTAGGTTCCTGTCCTCAGGGATTTGTTTGGGCAGCTGTGTTTGAGTAAATCCCAGCACTGGAGAGGTGCTGAGCTTTAAAAAAAAAAAAAAAAAAAACCCAACCCAAAAAAACCCCCCAAAAAACCAAAACCAAACCAAAACCAAAACCAAAACAAAACAAAAAAACCAAACCAAACAAACAAAAAAACCAACCCATACAAGTACTACCCCTTCCTAAAAACCACACCATCAGCTCAGCTTAATGCTGATCTTAGCAAATGGCTTGTTTGAAACTCTGCTCTGAGGTGCCCGGCTTTCACCCTACTCTTTATATGGAATCAGCCCGTGGTCAGGCATCTAGCTGTGAGATGACTAAATCTTAATTTTTTTCCCACTTAATTAGTTTTAGCTAACTGTGTTAACTAGGCCACCCTTCATGTGATAAATACCAAAATAAGCAAACCCAAGAACTTTTTTTTTTTTTTTGCCAGGAGTAAAACTGCAATGACACATTACCCACCCATCTCATATGAGAGATCTGGGGCTGTATTACGAGGGCAATTATGCTAAAACAAACCCCACTGACTCCAGAGAATCCCTTCACTTTCTGTGACAGAATCTGTGTGACAGAAATCAAAATTTGTCACTTAGGGCAAATTTGAGCCTGACATGGCTCAGAAATGCTTGACAGGTGCTGCCTACGAGAGGGTCTTCCTCTTCGTTCCTCCAGCAGGAGAGCAAGAAAACCTCTCTGGTGGCTTAGCTTCAGGAGTCTTTTTGCCAAGTACCTGCCATATGCCTAAAGGCATTACAGAAACATGGTTTCATTTATTACCATGAGACCAGTTGGCTCTCTTAGAATATCTGAAATAAACCTCACAATTTTTAATGGCCTGGTTTGTTTTTCCAGAAAGCTGAATCTTTGTATATGAGCTGTCATATCAGATTCTATTTTATTCTTTTATTTTTACAAAGTATTGCATAAACAGTAACAGCTGGTGTTGATTTATAAACACCAGAGTTGTCTTGAGAGTTTAGATATTGTTTTGCCAACAGTTAAGCCTAATCATTTGCAAGCAATTGTTCTGTACCACAGTGGACAGTGGTTATTCTGCTGCCTGGAGACAAAGACATTTTCTAATACTAATAATGTAATTCTAAATTACACTTAGAAGAAGGATCTTATGTGCATATATGTATCTGCTCATATATCTGTGTGAGTGTCTTCTTTCATCCAGAATTTCTTCTTAGGGAATGCCACAACATTCACTGCTCCAATCTCTTGTAAAATGATTGTAGCCAGTTGTAAATAGCCAGGCAAAGGCCTTGGTCCCTATGATAATCTGTGCGTTACTTGCACGTGAGAGTACCTTGAAATACAATGTGAAAATGCAACTAGCTGTTCAGCTTAATGTTTAACCACCTTAAACCAGGGGACATATTTTTCCCCTGTTTTATTCACAGTACAGTTGCAAATTTCTGGAATAAATCTTCTCCAGACAACAGTCTCTTCCCCTATGTTGTCCTGGTTCATTCCCTTTACAGGTCCAGGCTGAAGAAAGCAGGATTTGCATGTTCAATTAATTAGAGAATTTATTGTAACCTAAAATTTAGCCATTGAAGTTTCATAGGCAAATTGAATCCCTCATCTTCACATGGCAGCACTGAAGTTTTTTCTCAAAGTCAGTTTTTAACTTGTTCTAAATTTTAATAAAGGAAAAACAAATAATTGCTTAATGAATCATTAAAAGACAGCAAACAGAGGGTAAAAAAACTACTGGAAACCTTTCACAAAAGAGGAAGCATATCAGCCCACTTCTCAAGGACCTAAGACATTAGGTATAGTCTTGTAGGACTTTGACAGAAGATGGATAAAACATGAAAAAGTTTACCAGGCCTGGAGAGTCATGCTGGCTAGCTGATCTGAATGCAAAGAGTTGTGGGAGATTTAAAATAGTACACAATAATAAAACAGCAGAGGGTATTGATGAATGCAAAGTAATGCATATGAGGGAAAACAATCCTAATTAGATCTAAACCACAACGGACCCTAGCTATTATCGCTCGGCAAAAAATCTCGGAACCATTATGGATAAGTCCATGAAAATGTTGGTTTAATGATATGTAGTGATAAAAAAGGCCAACCACATGCTTTCAGCTTGGAAAAGAGGTAACTGGGGATGGGTACAACAGAGGTTTGTAAGTCATAAAAGTTCTAGGTTTTCTTGTTTGTGATTAGAGAGTGATTATTCAGTCTAATAATCATCACTGTAATAAATAAATTACAAAAATATAAATAAATCTAGTGACACCTAATAAAATTAGCTTGCAGTTTTAAATCCAGTAAGAGGAAGTAATTTTTCATCCAGTGCACAAGCTGCAGAACTCATTGCTGCCAGGCTTCATATAAGTCTCAAGCATAAATAATTTTTAAAACAGGTGTATTAGTGGAGGCAGAATGCATTGGTAATTCCTGAACACAGTGCTCCAGGCACAACCTTCAACTTGGGATGAGCTGATATATTGGTAAAAAGTGTTTGATCTTTGCCCAGTTTTGCTCATGTATGCTTTCCCAAGCCATCTGCTGCTAGTGTCAGGATAGTGGACATCTGACCCCTCTTCCCCACAAATCTTTTCTTCTGCAAAGGCTGATTCCAAGGCCTGAACTTTTGTGTAGAAAATGTCAAATCCCATAACTCCCTTTGGTTTCCAGTTTCATATCAGTGTCTCATCCTTGATTAACTGTTTCTCTGTGCATATCCCTTTCCCCCTTGCTTTTCCCATTACTTCCTAATGACACTAACCAGGGATAGCACTATTTATTTTCTTAGCTAATTCCGCTCTTGCACCTGCCTTCATTAAACTTTCTCAAAGTTTTATAACTTCACTCACTGTGATGGCTTTCATAAAAATTTTATAAGACAAAGATCACCCTCCTGCCAAATTTCAGATCCTTATTTCAAAACAATAGGATGGGGGACAGAGAGAGGGAGGGGAAGCTACAGCTATTCAGAGCAAGGTTTGCCAGGACTTTACAGTGTGGTCAAAATAAATATATTTTCCCCTTGCCTAATGCCTGGAAATATTTTAATCTTTTTTTTTTTTTTTTTTTCTGAAATTTTCAAAAATAGAATCAAGTAAGAAGAAAACCAGCATGGTTTACCTAAATGGGTAAAGTCTGGCAAAGTCATCAGCAACAGAAAACAGGGAGTTATCATGGATAACATTAGGCAACCTTAGTAAAACCTCATCTATAACAACACCAAAGAGCACAAAACATAGTAGAAAACATGTCATTGCTGATGCTTCTGATATAATGAGAGCATAGCCTCCTGTAATAGATTTTGGCAATCATTTCACTGCACATTCTTTTACGAGTGCATTGTTTTATTTTGCAAGATGTCATCAAATTGAAAAAATCCTTTTTGTTAGGCCAAAAGGACTTTTTAAAGCTAGAATTAATGAGAACATCAGCCCCGGCAATGACTGCAACAAATAATGCCCTGCTATTCTCTTTGTTTGCGCATGTACAAAATCTTTTTTTTTTTTTTTTTATGTCTATATTACGGTTGATTTTCAAAAATGGGAAAACAGCTGTGTTTAAAATGTGCCTTAGTAGCTGTAAGAGACAATTTTAAATACAGGTAAGTGAAGGGATTTTCAGCTAAGACTGCAGCTTGAGGCAGTAATTTACCCCTCTGAGTGCAGTGAAGCCTGGCTTCACCTTCCTGGCAAGGAGCACCAAGCACCAGCTTTCAGCCTTCGGTGCCAGGCTGCCCACATCGCTCAGCACTGGCACTGACAAGGCAAAGCTGGACAAACACCACTTGGGGCACTCAGATTCAGTGGCTCCTCTAGGGCCAGGATGTGAGGCTAGGTCTGAGGTGATGCCTACTGTAGAAAGTCCCTCCTTTTTCTCTGGTCTGTCATACATGGCTATCCAGGAACGCTGTAATGGAATAACCAAAAGAATAAAAGATAGATTTGCATATGGGACTTCTAAGCATCATGGCTTTTCTATGCTTAAATAAGTAGTGGTCTATTAAGCTTGATCTTTATTAATTATATTTAAGGATGTAAGTACACTCCCAAGCTAACTAAGAATGGTCAAGATCTTAGTTCCCTGAAAAGTGGTTCAAGAGTCTTCTTCATGGCTTTGTAGGCTAAAAGAGCTCTATTTTTCACAGATCCAAAAGACTTGATTGAGCTCACTTGTTTGCTTTCTGTATGTAAACAGAGTTTCCAGAGACAAGAAACTCTAGTCACCACTTCACAAGATCTGACCATTAATGAATCTGATGTTTTAAATTCAGAATTCTTACAGATCTTCACATCAGAACCTGTGATGCACCTCCCTGTATTGACGGCACAGGGACCCTTTCAATAGGGCCCAACTTCTCTACCACTAGCTTAAAAGTGAAGCCAAGCCATGTGCCATGTGCTTTTCCTCCCACAAAAAGCTTCTGAAGGAAAGTCTATGATAAACTTCACTGAATTTCATAGAGATAAAATATTCAAATCTCCAGGGGCTCCCTCCAACTGAACTAATACGGAGGTGACTCGGGCTGTCGCAAGACAGCTCTGAGGAGAACTGGTCTGTGATTTGCATTTGAAACGCAAGAAGTTACTCCGCAGGCTGAATAAATGACGCTGGAATAGAGGTGATGAAAATACTGCTCAAAGGAAAGCCCATGTCCTGCCCCACAATTTACAGCCCTCAGTTTTCCCTATGAAACAGTCAATATGCTAACCTCTAAAAATAGTCTTGCACTGGGAATTTGCCGTCATGTAGCTTCAATTTTTTCAGGTGAAAAGAATTTTAACCTCAAACACAACAGAGCCATTCTCAGCTGGGTTTGACTCCTTTCACCAGCAGTGCGTACCACCAGCACTAAATCCCATTTGAAGAATCTCTTTTTCACAGATTGAGGAGAAAGAATTCAGGTTGGCTGCTCACAGAAGGAGTCTGCTGGGCAGGTAATCAGGTTTTTTTTTTTTTTTTTTTTTTCTCCTTTTTTTTTTTTTTTTTTTTAATTTTTATTTTTCGGTCCCCTTTTTTAAACTGATCAAATTTCATACAAAGAATCATGGAGAAACAATAAACATGGGAGCCTAGAATAGCATTTTTGCAGAGACAAGTTTCAGGATAGAATAACACTTTAATTTTTTCCAGGCTTCCCACAGTATTGCTGGCAAGCCTTGAAAGCTGTAGAAGAGCAAGCAAATGGATTCCAAATCTCTACCATGGTCCAGATTGTATTTAGCCCTGCATGGGACTGCAAGGAGCGAGTGTGAGGGGAGAGAAAACAAAGAACCTCCTCCTGTGCTGAGGCATAAAACAGCAGGGAAACACGAGCACTGCCTCATGCAAAGATGAATCATGACATCAGTTTCTCCCAGAAAATGTCTGGGAAGACTTTAGGAGTGATTGGCAGTTGTCCTTCCTTGGCACAAGCCATCAGAGCTGTTCAAACATGAGGAAACATCTTTGCAAAAGACCACTGCATTTCACCTGCCAAATTTCTTTACGACTCCTGAGAGGGCCTCAGCCAAAATACATGCTGAGACATCTTTAAAAGCAAGCCCTTCCTACTCTAACCTGTTTCCAACACAGGCCCCAGTCTCAGTCCAAGTACAGAAGGGATGTCTGAATCTCAGGAATTCAGAAATTCCCAGGAACAAACACATGTAATGTGGACTGACTGCACAGCCTAGGCTTCTGCAAGATTTTTGGTGTTAGTTCTTTGTTTAAGTCTGTTCTCTTTATGATCCTAGAAGCTGAGGAAATATTATTTCTAGGAGAAAAAAATGTTTTGAGTATCTTAGCACATTACCATCTTATACTTAGAAAGAAGTAAAATATTCCATCATCCCTACTGTGCAAGGCACAAACTGAAAAATGGGTGGTTTGGTTTTGTCACATAACAATGGAAGGTGAAACCAAAATGTGCTTTCCCATCTAAGAGGCACTAGAACAATTTTACATCTTATCATTAATTCAGTTAAATATTCAGCACTGTTAGATTTCAGGTCTCCTTGCCATTTGTTTTGGTTTTTTTGTTTGTTCAGACTTTGCTCCTAACCCAAATTGTCAACGTCCTGGTTTGATTGAGAACAGAACTAATTCTGTTCAGTCATTTTACTTTTCAGATCAGTTCTTCTAACTAACTGCACTTACTGAAATTAGCAACATGTTTTCACAGTGTCTGCTTCTAGCAGTAGTCTAGGTCTAGCAGGCTGACCTGATCCTAAACCATGACAGTCAACTATAGGGATAACAATTTTCTGAAGAGATCTCATGGTCGTGCAGCAATATTTCCTAGAGGTTTGGTTTTTTGGGGTTTTTTTTGCACAGATTTCTGCCACTGCACCTCCTCTGCAGCAAAATCTGATCAAGATGGGGGCAATAAGCAGTAGACTGACAACATTTCTCTCTGCTTTACAAAACAGTAAACAGTGCTCTGTGTAAGAATTTATGAGTCTAGTCATATGACAACAGTCTTTTTTTTAACTATGGGACCAGAAGACCCCATTACTTTCAGCAGCATTACAAATTAATGGTATTATTATGAGTGTGTTTTTTGAAGCTACAGGACTCATTCTTTTTAAAATAAACACGTTGGAAATTAGTTGATCAGTCTTAAATGAAAACAGACACAAAATGCTTCAAACAGTAGTAACAAACCTTTTACACTCATTAACTAAAACTTGCAATTCACTCTTTTAAGCAATATTATCATTTAAAGCTGATAAAACAACCACAGTAACACCCCATACAGCTTAGTGCACAAGCATTTGACTCTTTTTGATATACTGGCACTTTAAAAAGTTCTTCTCACACAACAACACAGGGGCATAAGTTACATGATATTCTGGAACAGAAACACCACCAAGCATCTCTCAACTGGCCAGAGTTTCATCCGTATATATCAGCTGTGGGTGCAGCACCATGATCATTTGTTACATCCAAAGAGTTAGAAAAATTATTATACTATAAAAAGCTCATGCAGAGTTTACAATTTTAAAGAAAGATGCATTTACATATCCTTTGCAAACAGTCAAATGAGTAGCCTTGATGCGATGGAACTGTTGACAGTTTTGAACTTGGGTCTCTAAATGAATACTCCTTTCTTTCCCTTACAGTGGCCCCTGGTGTGTTTTATGTGAGGATATTTAATAGACCCCATCAGCTCATAGTACACAAGGCTCAGAATTGGTTGCCTTTACTGAATAGGCTGGGAAAGCTGCCTCAACAAATCTGTTCATGCTTAAGTTCTTGTCACTGCCAACTGACGTGCTTGAAACGGCTGACTTTCCATCCTCTGCTCTTAGTTTAACTGCACATTCCCAGCAGAAAGGGTGAAAGATATACTCTACAACTATGCCAAAATGAAAAGCAAGACCATTTTTATGCCCAAGATTCAACCCTGCTTGTGCAGAACTACTAATTTTCCCTGTCTCAAGAGATTTGAAACAAAAAAAATCAACAGTCCTAAATTTTATCAGTCCTCTGGAGTCTGAGAGACTTGTAAGAGCTCAAGAGTACTTACTTTCCTTCTATTAGCCATAATAAACACATCTGAGCAATAAATACATATGAGCAGAGGGGAAAAAAAAAAAAAAGGAAGATGTAAAATAACAATAGATGCAAGGTTGACACTGGGGCAAAACTGATTAAATTGCTGGAGGATTCTGTCCTTATATAAAGACCCTGTCATGTTGCCAGGGTCAGCTGGAGCTTGGGTTATCTGTTGCCCCAGGCTATCCTACCTTGTTTTTAATTCAGGGATCATTGCTCTTCAGTTGTTTATGTGGATTTTATTCCATCCTTTTCTTCATGCTTTGCTCCCTTTTCAGCTTGCAATCCCTACAGCACATACCAGAAGCCCATCCTGGTTGTGCACTGAGAAATCCTGACTGCTCTAATGGGAAAGAGCAGCTCTGAGTGAAAACAGAGTTTTCCCCTTTAAAGGAGAGAGACAGACAGAAAGGTATTTAACAAATCCTTTGTAAAAAGTGAAAAAATCACTAATTTAGTTTTAAGGATAGTTCACATATCTAAACCAGAAAGGGGATGCCATCTAAATATCTTTGTCATCATAAAAATATACAGTTTTCTCTGTATTTTACTGACATTTAATATGTTACATTTATCACTACTTCAGAGATTCATCAAAGAGAACAACATAAAGGAGAAATGATGGAGAGTTGAGGAAAATAAAAGGGAGAAAGAAAGGTAGATAACACAGTGTGTACTACTACAACATATGCACAGAAGAATAACTTGAGATTTTAGAATGGAGGTCTTAGGTAAGATCTTTACAGTAAAATGTTGTATAGCATGGAGCAGGAGGACACTGAGAGACCAGAACCTCCCACCCTGTGTACTACAGTTATCTTTTGCATCAGTTTGTTTAAAACTATCACAAGGTATGCCAAAGCTTTCTCTTATCCCTTCCTTTATGGTCAATATCTGTAGAAAGCTTTACAGGAAACATTTGCACTGAGCTGTAACATGCAATACATTCAGCTTTCACAGGGAAAATTACATGAAAGGGGCAGAATAAAACCCTACCATTAGCAATGCCAGCTCCTGTTGACTGAAGTGAGCCGGATTTGTTTCTATCAAATCTGACTTTGGCAAAGGTACTCCCCAAAAGCCATGTAATAGGCTTCTTTATCCCTTCCTCTCCGTGGGGCTTGATATGTTTTTTAAGCTGCTGTGTGACTCACATGCCCCTGAATGCAAGATACAGAACTAATTAAATATTTTGCCTACTTTGGAATTCAAACGGTTAACTTTTTGTGTAAGAAAGGGGGTAGAGTTTAATTTAAAAAGAATAGCAATTAATGTTATTCATGTAGCTATTATTACCTCTTTGAGTTTTGTTTCAGATGTTTTTCTGTATTGTTTTATTTTCCATCAGTCCCAAAGGTTATACCATCCTCCAGGACAACTAGAACTTCCTGGTAAAACAAATATCCAGTGCCTGGATAAAACTACTGTATACATCTGGATAAAAGTATGCATAGAAGGAATCACTGTAGAATCTAAATAATCTGTTACTTAGATATTAAAGATAACCAGCCACTAGGCCTAAAGAGCCTAGATTTTTGTAAGATTGCTTGACACTTGAAATCAGATGGGATAAGAAACAAATAAGAAACAGCTTTAAAAAGTGTCTTATTCTGCCTAAATTGTATACGATTACATTATATATATATATGTTTTACATCTATTTTCATAATGCAATAAAGTTTGTATAGCACAATAAGTACACACCACAGCCTCTGGTGATGGCCCTTATGTTATAGAAAATAGCTTAGTGAAAAGGGAACATCTGGCAATTTTTTATCAGCAGAAGAAACTTATTTTTCTTTGAGAAAAAAAAACCTAACTCATCCTGTGTAAATACAGAAAGTTCATTCACTTTCATAAAAAAAAAAAAAAAATTCAGTAAAGCTTTGAAAAGCACTTTCCAAATGGTGAACCTCATCAGAAATGGGTTTATGTCCCCTGTATGGGATTTACAAAATTCTTTGAGTGAACAGTATTAATCAAGGTCATTATTTGATACAAGATCTGTCCCTACACTATGTCAGTTATATAGCTTTGGGAAAAGATCTTTAAACCTCTGTAGAAAAGACTACATGGAAATAGCTGATAAACTGGTATTGATTTTCACATATCGCCCTTGTCAAAAGGATTTATTGATGTGTCAATGCATGTTGTGGCAAGGATCATAGCAGGATAGCTTTAAAGGATTTATGGTGAATCTATAGGCTTTAATACACTCTGTGGTAAATAACTAAAAAGTACTGTGTATATTGATTCTTGCCATGTGGTCAATGGAATCTTTAGCCTGCTAATTGTTAGTATTGATGAACAGTTCATGATCTAAATGAGCAGCAGGACATCATTCCTAACCAGCATTGCTCCAAACACGCTTTTCTTCAGCATTTACCCATCCCCTTCCCTCCCTCCCCCACCAGGAACAATGCTTACTCATAGAAGTAAAATCAGGACTCTGGCTGAGTAACTTTAGGTAGAGTCTGCATAAGCTTTTAGTGTTCAGATCCAAAACTTCTACCCTATGGTGATTCCACACACCTTTAAGCATCTTTAACTCCATTAAAATAGTCACAGGACAGTTAATTGTGGCTGCAATTTTTATCTGGATTATCCCTCATTAGGACCTCTAAGTGAGCATCTTACTCCAATTTCAAACACCTGCCTGTACTATTAGAAGTTTACTATTTTCAACTTTTAAAGAATTCAATATTTAGATACATGTGGATACATGGATCAGACTCTGATTTGAGATCTGCAAAGAATTTTCAGAGAAAAGTATTATTATTGGGTTTGTGCTAAGGTGCGTGCTCAACCCTGGCAGCTGGATGTCTCAGCCATGACTTTTATTATCTAAAAGCAAAGAAATAAACAATTAAATAGGTGTAAAAAGATTTATCAAATTTACTGCTAGTGTAAAACCAATATGCAGAACTAATATAGCTGGTTAATTAAATATTAGTTAAACAATAAATAAGATTTCCATTCATACTTATGCAGAACTAGGCAAACACAGTGCGTGTATGCAGAGCATTATCAATTCATTTCATTAGCCTTGCATCTTACATAGAGTAAAAAGTATAGTTAACAATCTGTTTTGAATGTCTATCAGGTAGAGACCCACTAGCCTGGCTCTGAGCATCTTAGACACATGTAGAAAATAAAACCCAACAAACTTTCATAAGGAAAACCAACAGCCCGAACAAAACCAACGAGAAAAGAAAGCAAGCTCTAAAGCTTGCAAACTGGTCTTCAGTTCATCCCTTTCTCCTGAGAAGTTTGAAAAAAAGTGGACATGTGCCAAAGACAGAAGAATAAATTAAAGCCTGAAGATCCATAAAAGCAAACTCCAGCTTTCTTTTAGGTATTTATCCAAACCAATCTGTAGGAAGAAAGCTAGGGATGGAATTTCAAACTTGAGTTTAAATACTGACAGATTGTACTGGACATTTAATATTAACTTCTTTCTTTCTTTCTTTCTTTCTTTCTTTCTTTCTTTCTTTCTTTCTTTCTTTCTTTCTTTCTTTCTTTCTTTCTTAATTTTTTATTTGCAGCTTTTTTGCACTGCTGATTACCATTGCCTTCTTTTTGCTATTCTTCCCTAAAAGGGCAATTTGTGGGTTGTGGTGAGCATTTGAGAGGTCCGCAGTAAAACAGTATCGGCGTCTAGTCTACTTTAAGGAGTACTTTAAGGAGGGCTGGCTTTAGATAGCACTTCTCTTCACATCAGACCTATACTAGCCAGTCATCAGCATAACAACTAGTGAAAAACCCATAAAGTATCAAAGCATGGAGCCAACACAGTATTCATACATTCATGAAATGGATGGTCCAAGAAACCATTTCTTGCACTTAGAACAAATGTTAAATTAAGTAGTTTTTGCAAAATGCTTTGAAGTTAAATCTAGAAATGTATTTAGTGTTTGTGCTCCCTTGAGAACTTGAGACAGTCTGTGTTACTGAACTCCCTTGTATCTTTTCTTCCAATAACTTTTGGGGAAAATGATGCAATTGCAGAACTTTACTGAATCCATAACAAATCAAAGGAAACATACTCAAACACTTTCCCTTGACTCAATTACAAACTTTAATGAAATTTCTGATCTTGATTAATGGTAATACTGAAGTATGTGTTTGGCTTTATGTATATGTCTAAATCACATTTACTTTAGCAGTTCCTAACAGCTCTCTAGTACAGGGATGCTTCATTATAGGCTAGGTACTGACCTCATTTTTTATCCTTTTAAATTCCTACTTTTATATTATAAAATTATCTTTTTGCTACATTCAGGTCATCTGTCTTAGAAGCAGTGGATATGAATATAATATACAGCCTGACTATCATATATCTAGGGTAACAAAATAAGCAGAAAGGCAGCAAAGTAAGTTCTTAAATCTTTCCAGCATCCATTAATTCAAGGTCTCATTTCACAAACAAAACACCACCTCAAAAAGTTATCCAAGGTCTCATTTCAGAGGCAAAAATGTTACTAAACACACTAACCTACTGAGCACTGAAAAAAACCCAATTTTAACCCGTTTAGTCAAATTGTATTATTTAATTCATATTATACCTTCATTGAGATCCAACAATTCATCCACATCATAATATAAGATGAGGAAATTAGGAATTTATTAAAAAAAATACATTATGAAGGGTAATATAACTAACAGGTTCTGTTTTGTGGGGTTGGAAGGGTGACTACTTATTGGTATTGTCCTTTATAACCTCTTGATGGGATTAATAATAAAATACCACAGCAGACTTCATCATCCACTGCTCAATTCAATATTTAGCTGGCAGTTTAGCTTCACCTGAATATCATTTTCAGCAACTCTTTAGACAGCCAAATGTTACAACTATGCAACCTAGGCACACATTGTAGGCAGTGTTGTGGATCCAATGTAAGAAGCACGAAAAGGACTAGTTAAACATGAAGAAAAGGCAACACAGAGTAAGGTGATAAGCTATCCTACATCTAAGATGTGGCACCCAAGCATGTAAAAAAGCATAAATAAACCCCCAGTTCTTAGAAGTTACTTGATGGGCAGAAGTGTAGGCAGAATAAGTCAGAACGATACATGATGTTTTCCTAAGATTTCTGCCATTGTATCATAGTTGTGTACAATGCCCTATTAAAAAAACCCCCAACATTTTTAATAAAAAAGAAGTTGCAACAAGTGATACTTAAAAGCAATGTAAAAGAAAAGACAGACTGGGAAGCTCTTGGATATCCAAATTCTGTTAATTGTGATTTTTCACTCTCTTAAGAAGTTATTTTCTTCTTCATCTTGTTTCACTCCACCAGGGTGATGTTCAGCCCTGTGCCACAGAATACCAAAGGGGTGGCTAAAAGGGGAAGATTAGTGGTATAATGCTGATCAAGGGTAGCAAGGTTTGGAAAACAGGTTTTTACCTGGCAGGTAATTAATATGCCCGCTGCACTGTAGACCAGAGCCAGCAGCCAAAGGCAACCACGGAAAGATGGGTTTATCCATCCCTGTCTTACAGTTCTATTAATTCATTAATATTCTGTAAATTTTAATAGGCACAGTTGTACAATATTGTAAAGAACAAGAAAGGGATTGAACTGAGAATATCTTGATAAAATGCAGTTGGCAGCGGTGCATATGGTGTTTGCTGGGTACATCGCCTGGACTGATCAGAGAAAAGACACTGAAGCTCCACCAAGAGATATTTTATGTTCTCAGTAACTATCACCACTGTCACTAAATGCTGATCTGCAAGCGTCTCCTGTGTCCAATTATCACTACCCATTTTGGTAAATGACAAGCTATCAGGACAAATCTGTCTTCCAGACTCCTTCTGGGTATTTAAACATAGCACATTTCCCTGTTACAAGCTAAATCTGTGGGCATAAGCACTATAAATGCAGTTTACCGAACTTATGGCAAGACTGTCTTTCTTCTTTTGAAGAAACCAAAATCCTTTTTATGGCTTGAGTTCAGTTTCTTTTTGTTTCTTTTTTTCTTTTTAACATAGATTGTTTGATCCTTTCTACACCACTTCAGGTCACGGAACAAAAACAGGACTAGAGAAGAATCAGGTGAATCCAGTCACTTTCAAAGTGATTGTAATTTGCAGCAATAAATGGGATTCTACCTAAATATGATTCATTTCCTCTGCAAATCAGCCCAATGTTATAACCTGGTCTCTTCAGACTACACTGTGTGAAGTGTAACTACTCTTTACTGGCACAGCTGGGATGCAGCTTCACACTAGTTGCTCCAGACATGTCTATAAAAGATTTCCTAGATCGTGCAGAAGAGAAACAGAAGATTTCCCAAAGAATCCCAAAGACTGAATGCTTTTCCCCAGGAATGCTGTCTCTACTGGCCAGAGGGTCTATTCCTCTACAGAACAAGAGACCGTCCCTCTACATTCACACCTATTCTTATGCAGAAGAAGAGGGAAATAATTATATAAGATTCACCTCTTTAAATACTTCCCTGCTAATGACAAGTGCCTTGTTTTAAACATTCCCAGTGTTACAATTTCAATGATCTTTTTTTTTTTTTTCCTACATTTTAGCAATTCTTAACTGTAACCTGTAGTGCATTCACAATAAAAGGCACCTTTATAGATGTGTGCTAAATTCAAGTGTGCAATTAATCTTACTCCAGCCACTGGAACTCCCTACCCTGAGATGGCTGGCAGGAGCTGTAAGGCTGGTCCCAGGAGCACTCTCATAGCTGCTTTCTGCAGTGGTCATGCTGGGGGAAAGATGGGGCAAAGGAAGGAATTTCTATACAAGCCTGACTGTTCTCAGTGTCTTATATCTTCCTGTATCATCCACCTACATCCCAGTTAACACCACATAGAAGACAAGCTGTATCCTAGAAAGAGTCCCCATTTGTTTTGTTGCCAGCCATGCAAGAAGCTCCTTGAGCAAGCCTTCCCTGCAAACACTGGGGCAGTCATCTCAGCTACCTTCTCAGGCTCCTCAAAACCACCAAGGATCACTTCACTGTCAGAATTTGGTCCCATCAAAGGTTTTGCTATGTAAGTACAGTCAAGAGACTCCAGTCAAAGGCACAGCTCTAGGCAGCACTACAACACAGAAGAGCTGCAAATTAAGCTACCAAATTTACTCAGGAGGCCACAGCATATCCCCAAAAGAGCATAAAAGTAGCCGAAAGCCATTAATCCCCACAACCTCTGGGATGCCAAGTGCTGCGCCATTCCTCCTTAGATATCCAAGCAGATTGCAATGTTTATTTTTCTGAAAGGACGTTTCCAACTGTTTTCAACTTGAAAATATTTTCCAAAAACCTCTGCCCTTGCCAGGAGCAAGCATTTCGGTGCCTGTCAGGATTGGGGCTCAGTGCTCAGCTCCTCTCTCTTTCTGGTGCTTCCTCCGCGAAATGGGGAGTTACTGCTTCTTCCCAGCCCTGTTAACCTTGTTTATTTAGATAGAAAACTTGTTGGGAGAGGAACTGTCTCTCACCATATGTACATAGAGTACTCTGAACAATCAGGCCTTTGCTTCTCCAGGCACTATCAACGTTTAAGTAAGAAAGCCAAGTGATGATAATTCTTAGAGAAAAATGCAGGGAAAAAAAACTTAAAAATCACCAGAATTGACATAAAACTCTCCAGCAGATGGGGGCCTAGCACTCCCTGAGGGCCCTGCTTATGTGAAGACCAGTTACTTGTAAACATTTATAAATTCTGGCAAATATGTACAGACTTTTGCAGAAGTAATTGCATTCCCCTCCTCTTGCATCAGAGGCAGCTGGTGCCATCTGAAATATCCCCCATCCTTACGCCATATCTACATGTGCATATATGTTTGCAAAATGAATTATTGTATCTGCTGCTGTGTTGAGGGCAAAGAAAAAACCCCATGAAGAGGTGGTTCTAAGAATCACTATTTTTGGTGGAATTATTGCCTGTGTAAGACACACAAAGCAAGTGTTGCAGTTGACTCACACAAATTGCTTCAGATTTCCCAGCCAAGGTAAGTCATGCTGTTCATTTACTAGTAGGGACATTTTAGCTTAAAGTTTGTTTGAGAAAATAACAAAAATCTGTTTTCCAAACTACAAAATGATAAATTATAATGTCCCACTCAAGTGTTTCAAGTCATAAGTCATTTATAAAACACAGTGGCTGCTGAATACTGTAATAAAGTAACAAAAATCAGATTCAAATTATCAGAGATTGAAATAAAATCCAACAGCAAATTTAACCCTCTCACGCTGAAAAACTAAAAGATTATGGAAAGGGAATTATTAAAATTATCTTTATAGATAACAACACTTCCTAAATAAAATCAGTCCTTTAAACACAGTATGACAACTACACTAGCAAAATGGACACCCAACAGGACCACAGTCACAATACACAAAAGCCAAAGAAATCCAAGTGGAATGAGACACCCTGTTCCCATTTTCTGCTCTGAATGTCCCTGGCCCTGACAGAAACCTGTGGCAATGAGGCTTCCATTAGGGAACAGGCACTGGATAAATACGGCCTATCTGTAGTGGCAGGTTGCAACCAGGCACGCTGACAGCATGTTTCTAGAGAATACAGATGGTGTGCAAAAGTCACTGTACAATCTGAGAACAAAACCTCTGCCTTCATGCATTTGGGAATATTAATATATAATAAGGACAGTGGATAAAAGCAGCCAAGTAGTTTCCTTACGCTACCTAGTGGAGTCTGTCTTCAGGCTTTGAATTTCTGTCACAATGCGTCTAAAGAAGCCCTCAGCAGTTTGCAGGGCTGTATCATGAAGCCGGACTGGCAGCCCCTCAATCCCAGAGGTGCTGCCAGGCACTGAACTTCTCCTGATCAAGCACACCAAAAACCTCTCCAGCACTGTTGAAAATTAACTTCCCAGCACCTATCTGATTTTGTATGTTCTCCAGCCCTGCTCCTGCAGGTACGATGTCAGCACAGCACGCAACAACCCATCGGAACAACAGATTGTTATTTCCATGCTTGCATTCCCAGTCCTTGCAGTGAACTGGAGGCCAATAAGGGTTAGACAAAGCATTAACTGTGATCTAGAAAGAAGCACCTTGGTTAGAGAGACATTGAAGAACAGCAACAGGAGTCATACAACTCTAGAAAGTTGAAGTGTGAGGCCTGATGGCTGTTTCCTCTCTTCTCACCAAGATGAAGAGGACACTCACTTGGTGCTTCTAAAGTACACTTCTGCTTAATTACACTGCCTGATCACTTTATAGCACTATTTGCACACAAACATTATGGGAAGAAGCTAGCTGATAAAGGCAGTTATACAAGTGGGTTTGAGTACCTATCAGACCAGAAGTTATTTACATCTCTTTCGAAATGGGGCACCTGAGGCAGTGCTGTATATATTCACCCCATGTCTAGGTCTAACCTGAAGAGTCCAGATTTTAGGCTTTGCATGAAACTCAGCTGCGCCTTGGACTGCTCACAGAGCAGCCTCTCCATCCCAGGGAGAACAGCCCCCTGAAAGCCAAGGAGAGCACCTAGTGCTGTCCCAGTTTGGGTCCTGATTGCTCTGGCAAGACTGCCTTAGCGAAACTTAACCAGTGCAGCTGTCAAGCGTGCTAAAATTTGCATGTAGCTTGGGTGTTACTTAACCTGCCGAGGTAATGAGCTACTGGAGTGGGAAGGCAGCAGAAGGGAGGGAGGAAAGGAAGGCAAACAACCAATATGCCCTGGGGAAAGGGAGTTGTTGGAGCAGGGAGTGAGGGCTGCTTTTCCTGGAAAAGATGCAGCTGCCAGAGTGGGTGGTTTGAGCAGCTCCAGAGCTGAACAGTGAAGAACGCAGCACATGAAAAGTACCGTAAAAGTGGAAAGAAAAGGCCTGAGGGGAGCAGAGGTAGGAAGGATCGTATAAAGAGCAAGGAAAGGGCCATGAAGGCTGTGGTATCCAGAGTAGGGAAGACTGACAGGAATCATGCTGACTACTTATTTTATAAGCAGTCTGTAGTTCATATGCATGAAACTACAGGCTGTGCTTCTACAGGCAGACACTGATGGCTATTGGAAAGTTTGTCCTCTGGCTATAAAGTAAAAAGAACCCTTGAATAGAATCAGCTGTAACTTCCATGATTTGTTTTCTGTGTAATGCCTTCCTATATGCTATTACACTAGAAACTATTTCTTCTAAAGCAGGTGATTCTTGGAGTTTGCTTTCTGCAGTACAAATACATTCTGCTTGGGGTCCATCAAAACACTTTCTTTCCCTTCTCCCCAACTTCACTTCTTTTTCCAAGTGAAGCCAGTAAAAGTGATTTTACAAAATGAGGACGTTATATAGGAGTGACTATCGTATTACATTTACATTCTAAGAAGTTTCAGGAGAGGTATACAAGAGTATTGTTCATCTCTGCTTGCTCTGTTTAGGAAGGCTTAGAGAAACATTGCAAACAACAGGTCTACTCCGGTAAAACGCTAGAGGGCTTGGATGCCATCTCCCACTTCGGCAGAACACTAAATACAAAGAGCCCTACTATGGGAATATGAATATTCACTAGCAACAGAGGGAGGTGAATTGTTATGCAAGTGGCAATATCCACTGCATGTGCTAAAACTCCTCTTGCTTCACTCTAATGCACAATGTTCCTCTGCTTTTAGATGGATGTATCTGAATATACTTTGTGTCTTTTGCATTTTTATAAAGTCTGGCATGAACTGATTTAGCTTTAAAAACCCCTGATTACCACATTATTTGTAATATATTACATTAATCAGCTTGTTATAAACAGCTAAGAGAAGACAGTTTTCTACAAGCTTAAATACTTCTCTCTGCAGAAAGTAATAGGTGAGTTAAATACAAATAGAAAAGCTTAGTGAGGTGTAAAGTCTCATATTTGAACTACAAAACTGATGTAATTTTAAACCGACTTAATACAATCCTAAGTCTGATTGTTTGAAAGTCTCACTCATATTTGCTAAAGTATGTTACAGTAATAAAGGTCAGAAAATGGGGTTAGAAATTCTGTGAAAAACATGTAAAGGAGATCCATCTCCAGCTTTGATACTTAGCACAGCTATTACATCCAGGAAGAATTTCAATAAAATAGCAACAAAACCTTCCACGAGTAGATCTGCTGGAAAAGCGTCCACAAAAAGACATTATTTCATCACTTGGACGCAGTAGGAAAGCCAAGTTTGAATTCAGCTTACAATCATTGGATGGACTTTGCAAACAAATAAACCACTGAGAATGGGCTAATGGAAGGGAATAATCTGGCCAGAGGAAGCAATACAGAAAAAATACCCAACCCAACCCATTACTAAAGTGCATTATATTATTAACTGTTACCACATAGTATGACAAGGCAAATAAGGAATAATTTAACTGAAGCATTTAGCCATTTCTCCCACTTGCAACTGTCTGCAAATAGGCTCCTATTATTATTATTACTCTTCAAAGTTGCTCAATGAACGGTGTATCAAACACATCTCAGCACATAATGTTTGCAACTGCTCACAGACCATATTCCTTATATAATTCATTAGATGCAGTTCAACACTGGTGCTGTAGAACCAGCTGATTAAAGCACAGGATAAAGTTTATGTTCCCTGACTGCCTAATATAAGCTTACAAACAATTTCCATATACAACAAATGGCAAAAATAATTTTGTTTAATTTAATCTTGACTCTATCTTCAACAATAGAATTTTACAAACCTTCAACAATTCATCAGCAACAGAATTTCTCATTGAAACTCATCACAATATCTACATTTGAAAAAACAAACAAACCAACCTACAGGCACTTTGTGGTGGCCTTTAGTCTCTTTAAATTTAAGTTAGCAATAAAAAATAAGCCCCAAGAAGAGACTTCAAGTGTCTTTTTGTTGTCTTAGGAGACAGCAAGGAAAATCACTAAATGCATTGAGCCCCAAAAGCCACTTATGTGCCTTGTTCTGCACATGGTAGCAAAGCATTCAGAAGTGAGGCAGATAATATTTATTCTACAGAGATGCATTAGAATACTTCTCAATTTAAATTTCTCAAGACCTCCATTACAGCAATAAAGATCACCCCAGTAATTTTACCCTTCTGAATAGGCTGAACATTAACTAAATCAGAATCCAACCACTGTGTGAGGCTTAGAAGAAAAAAAAAGAAAAGAAAAAATAGATAAAGCTGCTGTGTAGGAGTAACTCCAATAACAAACATAATTTTTCTGGTATTCTTTCCTAAAACTAGGTCTCAAATACAGGCAAAATTAATGCTTGAGGTTTAATTAATTTAATTACTGTGGTTTTCACCTGTTGCTTCAGTATGATTAATACTGTAGTCACTATAAGGCAACTGTCATTTGATTGAAGGGGATTTCAGTCCATGACATTGTGATATATAAATTCAGAAATGGAAATTTGCTTAGTTGTTCATGAATTCATTTTATTCAGTTGCTTGTAATAATGCATATCTGTCTTTTCTAAAACTCCCAGCCTGCTTTTACTGAGCTATTACTTTCAGATGAAAAATAAAAATGTTGATTTTAGACCTAAATTCTGAATTCAGGAATGACATTTAGGGGAACGTATCACAGCAATGTCACTGTGTGTCAGAGCAGATGTCATTGCCTATGGATAATCTGTGAAGGAGAGAGGGGTCTTTACTTACCAGTCCTATTTGGCCCTGTGTAGACATAATTGATATGCTGCAACCCCTTACACCAACCCTTCAGGATCACCACCACGCCTGCTATATGGATATGTTTTTAACAGAATGAAATGTTTGTTTCTTTCTGCAGATGAATTAGTACTTATTAAATCTGAAGAAACCTTCACAGGCTTTCAAGAGTCATGTCACTTCACAAATTTTAGACACACAAGTATGTAACACTTATTGTACAGTTTGAAATTTGGTGGCTTCCATACAGGAAGGGCTCAGCAGCACAGCCAGATAAGGGGAACTACAATAACAGTGTTACTTTTTTTTTTTTTTCCCCCAAGCTCACTTTTTCAATATTCTAATTCTCTCAGAATTTCTGTAAGAGGTCTATACTGACCAAATAAAACCGGAAGTAAATTCAGATATTATTTAAGAAAATGGCATAATAACTTCTCTTCACTATACCTTTACTTTTGGAGATGCAGCCAAGCCCTTTGGATTGCAGGGAGCTGTTGTTCCTCTCTTCCCTTCTGTTTGTTTTTTTTTCTTATCTGTTTGTGGTGGGTTTTTGCTGTTTGGGTTTTTGTTTGTTTTCTCTGCACACGTATGTATATGACTCAGTTATGCAGTAACACAACAGGTTGGAGGGGAAAAACTTGTTCCCAGTGTGCTATGGCCACCTTTCTATTGGCAGAAAGGCTTGTGTGTACTGTGGTCAGCCATTATCTTCCCAGCCTGGAAATAAAATCGGTCTTGTAATTGGCAGGCTGCAATATTTCAAAGGAAATTACTTGATAAATGTTGCAAATATTTTACCAGCTTTCTGGCTACCAGACTATTGTTCGATAAGATTTTTCCTCCAGTCTTAATAAGGTATGCATCTTAATGATATGAAAAAGGCTCAGGTTGACAAAGAGTTGCACAGAACAAATTCTGCTCACTGTTTAGGTGAGTGGACAATTATTTTCTGACTTTTTATTTCTCCTCCATGCTAGGTATTTGCTATAAATTCCATCAGAATGTGCAACATGAAGTGTACTTTTGGACATGAAAACAGTTATACTCTGGAAAACAAACATCCTATCCTGTAACGTAATATGACCCAGATCCCCTAAACTACTTAGATGCCAATAGGAAAATTCAGGCAATAGAACTGTAAAATGTTGTTCTCAAAATAACCCTGAATTACTCAGTCACCTTTTGTAAGATTTATCTCAGCCAGGCTCCTTCAGTGTAGCCATCTACGTATGAGCTGCTTCTCTAAATTCCTTGTAGTCAGTGGAGAGAAAGAGATGCTCTGAGGCTGCAATTCATCTGATCTATTGAAATATTCACATTGGAAGGAGATAAATTTTTTTCTTGCACAAACATGTTTCTCTTCAGTGATTATAAATGGATTCTAGAAATGTGACTCAGAGGTAGCCATCCACATTTGGTCGGGTGAGTCCCATCCTTCATGTCTGCGGAAGTCTCCTCTTCTGCACATAATCACAACTGTGGCTAGTGTCCTGGAAGCAGGCCTGGATCCCAGAGTTCCCTGCTTCCAAGCCTATTCCCTAACCTATGGTCCCTTCTCCAACCCCATCCTGCCTGGTAAGCATGAATGTGGCTCTCTGGGCCCATTTGCCTACCACAAACCAGAAAACTGAGGAACCTCTTCATCACCAACACCTGATGCAAAGATGAGTGAGTAAATTGGAACCAGAAAGGGATATGAGTCTGCATCAGGAAGCAGTCAAGCTGACAGTCACAACTTGTCTTTCCCTGCGGACCAAAGTGAATCACAGAATCACAGAATTTCTGAGGTTGGAATAGACCTCCAAGATCATCAAGTCCAGCCTATGACCCAACACCATGACATCAGGTAGACCATGAAGGAAGGATTTACAGCTCTTGATTTTTCTCCTGTGTTACCTGGTGGCTAGGCTAGTGGGTTCTCCTCACAGTGTTCTGCCTGCTGCAAATCCCATTTTGAAAGTGTAGTTAAGCACCACAGCTGAGGCTCTCCAACAGCAACTTATGTCAAAATAAGCAGCCTCTTGGCCTCCTTCCCATTCTACCTCATCCCCTCCCAGCTCTGCAGGACCTTCACCTCCAACATTTGAGCTCATCTGGACTCCTCTGTGGGCCAGGTCAGGTCATTCACCTGACAAGACACTGCAGGGAGATTTGCCTGGTGGTTTACTGGAGTAACTTCCTGTTCCTTTAGCAAGCTGAATCAATTTATGGAGAGTTCAAGATGTGCCACTGCAACTACAACAGAGGTCATGGCTAGAGGGAGACCACCTTGACAAGAACTGGCAGTTTAAGGGATTGTTGGCCAAACAGAGTGACCAGCAGCAGACCCAAGTTAGCACCATCATTCAGCCCTCCCTCATTCTTTTACTTCCCCACCCAGTCCCCTCTCTTCCCACTCGTCACCACAGCAACACCACACAACCATTACAGCTGAAATGTTTGGCCACTTTCTAATGCAGTTCTGTGAACTGATTCAAGCCAAAAGCAAAAGCCATCCTCTTCCAGAGAGGGGTTAGAGAGAAAACAGAGTTAAATGGGCACAACCTCCATCTGGGGTTAAAAAGTGATCTATTTGCTCTAGATACACAGCTACTGTCCCAGGTGGGGCAGCAGAACAATGGGCATCACTGTGCCTCCCTTCTGGTTGTCTCCTGCAAGAAAGAAAGAGTGATGGAGATGCTCAGTGCTATGGAGGATTGAGCTCAAAATAACACTGCCTAGCCTGACCAATTCTGGCATATTTTTCCATCTCTACCACTAGAAACCACAAGACATCCTCCAACAACTACATACAGTTAGCATGGGAAATTACATACTTCTTGGCAGAGCAAGTACCCTGGAAAGTTACACTGAATTTTATTTCACAGAAACGTGCCATCCAAACACTTGTTAAAATTCAGCTGAAGTATAACTAGCTCTTGCATTAGTGCTTAGAAGCAGACTTAAAATGTTCAGGAAAGCAACCCTAAACTGAGGAGAATATTATGTGCTGCTTCAAATGTTAAAAAATACGGTTGAATTAAAAAAACCTGTGTTGATAAATATAAATTTCTGTTATGTCATAATTCTGAAATGGACAGAACTATGCAGCTTTGAATGAAATACGGTCACCTCAGCTTTCTTGGATGATTTATTTTTGATTATTACAGACTACTTACATTCTGCTTTACTGTTATTGTTTTTAATCTAGCAGAAAAACATTTTGTTAGCTATACTTATGAAAGGGTGTATATATATACATATATATATATGTACATGCATATGTATATGTATTGTTGACTCAAAACGTGAAAATTTCAGTCTTTGGACTCTTAAATATTTTTAGATGTACCAGCTTCAATTTTCTGGATGACAATTAAGCACTTAATACATGAACTCGTGTCAGATACTCAATTATTAGAAAGCATAACAGTTTTGAAAATTTACTCAAATAAGGAGTCTAGTTTGGATTTAGATGTAAACAACCATGGCAATTTTTAGTCTTTATTTTAAAATATTTTAAAACTATATTGTTAGCTACAGTAGCTGATATAATGCTCTGAGTACAGCAAGATTCTCATCTTCCATTTAAGACTGAAATACTTTCCAAATGGGAATCCTGCATGGGACGGTAACTTCTGTTTCATAAATGCTGTGGTAAAAGCAACAAAAAAATTATACTTTTTTCTTTTCTTTACAAATTTGTAGCTGATGTGCAGGAATCTATATGTTTTGGTGGGTCTCTGTCTACCACAAAATAGCCTGGACAGACTTATAATGCAACATTTTGCACATTTTCTCTTGCAGTGCACACAGGATTTACAAATTCTCTATCATCACAGAATCCACAAAAAAAAAAAAAAAAGAAAATCAATTAATGGAAATGTCTTAAAAAGAAGGAACAGAACAAATCAACTAAAAAATCTTTGCCACAAAAAAA
>JANHGN010000522.1:54924-84437 GCA_024605025.1 Megaceryle maxima | reverse complement strand
GGTTTTGTGGAAAGAATAAGAGTTTTTTAGCCTTTTAGGTGACCAAAAGAAAGTTCCACTGCTTCATGTAGTAAATCATTTTACTGATGCCCTTTTATATTTAATACCCTTCTGCAGTACACATTTATCTCTACACTAGCAAAGTGTACTCATTGATTTCCTATGGTCTCTCTGGAAGAAGGTTCTGCTTCCCTGATGATGAGTACAAAGGGTGGATGACCCCATTCTCATTCCAATGCAAACCCTGCACTTTTACATTTCTGCTTAGACCACATGAACATCTGACCAGCTAAGAACTCCCTGCCCTTTTCCTACAGAACACACTGCTAGAACTAGTGACATTCTCTCCTGAACACAACTGTATTTTTGATAATCCCGTCTTATACATAAATCACTAAAATGCATTAGCTCATCACAGCCATAACTATAACTTAAAATTTGCAGGAGCTTTTCTTCTAAGATACAAAAATAACACCTTGACCATTTTCTGCATGTGCTTTAAAGCCACGTTACTGTGCTCTACTGTACCACTATTTAGCTGTTTTGCTCTGGGGCATGAGGAAATGGTTTGTGCCCAGTTTAAACTGTGCCTTTTTTGCAAAAAGAGACTGCCACCAGAATACACTTTCCAAAGTTACTGTGTTGAAAGACCAATTAAGGCATTAAGCTCTGAAAGAAAGAGAATCACATTTAAAGTCTATTACCTTTTTTTTATTAAACAGCATCTTATTCATTATTCTATTGCTTATATTTTGCTGGGATGCCAAGAGAACAGGTCTCCTCAGTTTCACTTTCATTTTTTATTGTGTTCCATTTTCCTGGCTTTGTGCACCAGCATACAACATCCCTTGGAAGAAAAGTCAGGAAAATTTCAAATCCCAGATTAACCTTTTTTTTTTATTATTCCAAGTCTTTTCTCTTAATACTAAATTAGTGTTGCTGTTTTTTCCAAAACAATTTAGTTTTGACAGTGTCCTTTCAATTTTCAGATGTTACAGCCCTTGCTGAAATGTAACTGAAGTTGAACGATGATTTTATTCCATTGGTTTTCAAGGCCAAATAATGTACAACTATAGACTAACTCTTTTTTCCATTAAAGAAAAAGGTAAAAAAAAAAAAAAAAAACCCACCCCACAACCAACCTGCACTGCCCAGTTTTGTGCAGATTGATATAGTATATCTCATTCAACAGCCTCATACACATATGTCCTCCTGTGCAGTACAATAAGCCAAACCTAGAATATTTCCAAACCTGTACAGGCTCTGAGTTCTACCATTCAAATTTAAATTAAATAAATTATATACAGAAACCATGGAAACAAAAATAAGTCAGAAAGTCTCAGTGGCTATGGACCATAACAGAAATGGCCATTGGACTTACTCTAGTTAAAAGAAGAAAATGCATTAAAGCAATATACTACATTCAGTCCAGCTCCCCAAAAATACTAGCAGAAAGCTCTGATTGCATTGGGGTACTTTTGTCCCTGCATATGTAAATATGAAGAGCCAAGCCACACTGTTGCCTCAGTTTAATTTTTCAACTGACTTGCATATATCCACAGAATACATTCTGTAAAAGTATGCTGCACAATGCACTACCATGTGTGAAAACACAGGACAAAGTGATGGTGCCAGGTTAACAAGCCCTCAGTTGAGTGTTGCAGTGAAAATCCTCAGAATTAATGGCAGCAATCAGGCAGCATACTCTCATTTTACTTATATACTCAGTGATAGTCTTCAGGTTAAATTAAGTATCCAGATTTATGCCTTAGTCATAGGATTTCAATCATGAACTACATTTCAGATTATTTTCAAGCACTCCCCAACCATATATATTAGTAGCACAACAATGTTTCCAGTTCTGGACTAGAGAGTGAAAAATAATTAATACAAATAACGCTGCCAGTTCAGCATGGACAGGTTATGCCCAAGAATATTACTGCTCTTGCAAGGCTGAATACTCCCCTTGCAGTACTTAGAAACAGCTATTCTTTCCTCATGACTACTAATTAAGAAACAGATGTAAAGAGAATTTCAGTAAGCCAAAAGATACACTCGGGAAGTTTCTGGTGAACGCATATTCACAAAATAAAGAACTAAAAGCAGAATGTTTATAGATGGTCTAAAAATGCAGATCACGGAATGAATCAACAGGAAATCTGCTGCACATTCCTGAGCCTCAGGTTTACGTAGGTTGGCAAGATAATACTGATAAGTTTATGCAACCACAATTCATGGTTCTCAGGATTTAAGTCTACAAGTTTGTCTAGTCTAGAATTTAAAATAATGTTTAAGTCCCTGTACTAAAATAACTGTAAAAAAAGACAGCAAACTTCAGGAGAACACTCAATCTTTTTGGAGTTCCTCTTAGTAATGCTAAGTCTTGTTTGTAACTATTACAGAGTCTTATTTTCTGGAAGACTGTCTCAGAAATTGATTCAAAACAGACTTCATAAAGTTTCTAACCAATAATTTTTCTGAAACAAGCTTTTCTGTGAAATTTAATATGCAATGGAAAAAGTTCCTTCCAAGGATATTACCAACAAATCATGCATATAATCTTATGCTTAAAAGTGAACTGCAATAATGCATCAAAAATCTAAAAGCTGAAACGCGTCTCTCAACCTTCCTGCATTATAAAGCAAATGTCCTATCTCTGCTTTCAAAACTGTCAGATAGTACATTATGCTTCCATAAGAAATCACTGTTCTCTTGAACCGGGCTGGTTCCATTATTAAGTCTTATTTTGATTACTTATACTCTCATTAAAGTCTTGAGATGCCAGGAAAAGATTTTTTTAGTAAGCTATGGCTGAACTGCTATTGATATTATACAAGGGATCCTTTTACCTCATACTAGATGTTGAGAGTGCATCATATTGATCTAGAAATAAAAAACTATTTTTCCAGTAGTCTACCCATCCTCTCATCTCAGCACTTTGTTTTAAAGTTTTTCTGTTTGCTGTTTTGTTTTAAACAGAGTACGCAAAACAAATTCTCTTTTTGCTACATTGCTATATTTAGCAAGAAGAAATGGTTTGCAAGCTTTTTTATTTTTTTGGATGCAATTCAGGTAAAAACAAACGCACGCAAATATGGCTGACTGTCAAATTTAAGCCAACTCTGCCTTTGTAAGTGTTAAAACTTGTAAGAAAAATCCATTTGCAGCAAAATCCCATATTCATTTTGATTTCATATTCAGACTAGCATCTACTGCTAATCCTCAGCTGGTGAATTTGACTGATGTAAATGCTAACGTAATACGCAAAAGACGAAAATAGAAAGGAGCCTTGAGCACCAGAAAGAATATGTATCTTGAAAATTCTTCTCATCTTCACCCTGGAAAGTCTTGCGAGCTCATCTGTTCCAGTTGTAATGCTATATAATGATTACACCTCCTTCGAAACTCCTTTCTTAATCATGCATATTTAATTCAACTTTGTGTATACATCCTACCGTTTACATAGTCCTTCTATAAATAGACCTTCTGCATCCTGAATTATCTACCCCGTCTTCCCTTAGATACAGTTCAACATTGGTATTTAGAACAGATCAAGTCTGGATTCATCAGTAATTCTTCGTGCTTCCATTATGATACAGGCTTGCCCTCCTGAAAAGAAACCTAAGGGAAGCTATCGTTTCACAATGTCTTTCTTTCACAGAACTATTTCGCTACAGAATGAAACTAACTTTAGATAAAGGAACTGGTTGAAACCTGATTTTATTGTCTGCGTTCCTAACCATTTTCCCCCCTCTGACGGTTTCAAAGGAGTCTTCGTATGACTGCCTGCCTTTCATACCAGGCATAAGCTCTTCTTAAACCTCAGTTACTTGCGTGGACTCTTATTTAGCAGGATAATAACGTACGTTCTCTGCTCATGTAACCACACCGGCAGCGGTGTGTCCGCTCGGTTTGTGTAGAGAAACACGCTCAGCGCGGGCTCAGCAGCACCGGTCGCCCCAAGCCACCTCTCGCGGTAAGCACCGAGCAAACTTAACGCCGCAGCCGCCCCCAGGCAGCCGGACACGGCGTGCTGCTGACTGAGGAGCCGGACCGTGAATTCGGGTGGCCCCCACCACCCCCGCCGCGTCCCCCGGACCCGAACGGCGGCTCTCAGCAGGCACCCGGCCCGGCCCGCCACGAGCTGGCGGAGGCTGTTGCGCGGCCACCACCCCCCGCACCTGCCGCCCTCCCGCCCCGCCAGGTGTGGGGCCACCGGCGACACCTGATGGCTTCATCGAGCCCGAGGGGCCCCGGCGTGCTGGGGGGACCGACTCAGCGGTGGCTCTGGGTTTGATCCGTGTGTCTGTTCCCCACACCACCCCCATTCCTCGGCGCAGGCGAGCCTGACTTGTTTGCTGCTAGGAAGGCTCTCCCCTGACTGGGGCGACAAACTCGGCGGGCATCTTTACCCAGCGCGAGGTGCCTTCCGAGACGAGCCTGGCGAGTGTCCGCTCGCACCCGGGACACCACAGATCGGTATCTATTCGGCTGCTTCAAGGGACGACCCGCTTGCCAGGGCTTCAGGGCCCCACCGCCACGGCCCGGTCCTCGAACTCCACCAGCCGCCCGGCTGCTGCCGGAGGAGGGGCCCCGCTCCCGGCCGCTCGCTGTTGCTAACTCCTCTAGGCAGAGAGGAGCGCTGGGTTTCTCGATCCCTCGCTGTCAGGTGTAACCTTAAACTAGCAACTGCTAGTCTGGGGATTTGAATTCCCTGGAGACCGGGGCTGCGCGTTTTTCCATGAGCTCAGCCGGCTCTGCCCCCGGCAGGGAGGGCGCGGGGAGGCGATACCCCCCCAACACCCGGAGCCCCGCGCCCCCTCACAGGTCGCGGGCGGCTCTCCCACCCCGGCGCGGGCACCGCCGCCACCGCAGCTCGGGAGTGCCTTTCACCTGCTCCGCAGCCCGCTTCCACCCGCTACCCAACTTTTCCTGTCACGCCAGCACCAGAAACCCGCTTCCACCCGCACGCACGCACACACACACACGCCGGTGTAGTTTATAAATGACAGTTGCCTGTAGACTTTCACCAGACAAGCAGCGGGGGCAGCAGACTACAACAGTTATTTAATTAAAGACATTGTGGATGCTCCCAGAATAGCTCTCCACCTCTGAGGCGCGATTTCTAGTGTCGTGTCCCCCCCCCCCAACTCTCCCTCATCACCTCGCCAGCCACCCCCCGCGGCCCGAGCCACGGCGCCGGCGGGAGGCACCGACCCGCCCGGAGGAGCCGGCGTTACCCGGCTGCGCGCTCTGCATTGCACAGTCATCAAAGTTAAGTACACGGGCGGGGGGAAGAGGCGGGTAAGGCGAACTATTTCCACCTAGGCGGGATGCGAAATTACGGGTTGAAGGCATATGCAGCCATTTCTGAAGGAGAGGGGAACGGGTGAGGAGGTGTCGCTCTCAGACTGAGCCTGTCCTCCCGCCCCAACAAACTCGTCTGGCTGCCCTCAGCGGGGACCCTCAATGAGCGGAGGACGGCAGCGAGCACAACCGAAGGGGAGGCTCGGGGGTGCTTCGCTCGAGTTGCCTTGGTGGTGCGCCCCGAGTTGCTCCCGGGTAACGCGCAGCCCTCCGCGCACTAGAGCTCCCGCTCCTCACTCTCCTCCCGCTCCTCTTCCTGCTCCGCTTCCTCACGGGAGGGGCGGAGGCGGAGGAAAGGGGGCTGAGAAGCACACGGGGAAAAAAAAAAGCTCTCTTCTCTCATTTCTTTCCTCCGCTGATTCCCTCCCCGCACTCTAAACAGAAACACTTCCAGACCCTTCTTGCACACACTGGTACCACCCTCGTCTCTCCCGAGGAACCCGGCGGGCGCAGCCGCGCGAGCGCGCCTCGCAGCACCGGCCACCTCTTACCTGGTTGTAGGAGGTCTCCCAGGAGGAGGTGTAGTTGTAAAAGAAGGAGGAGAAGCAAGCGTCTTCTGACAGCCCGCAGCCAGCCATCCTCTGGGCGCAAAACCTCTTCGGGAAGGCACGCAGCAGCCTTCACAAACTCTTACCGCTTGCGCGATCGCTACTGCCGCCGCCGCTGCTACTGCTGCTGCCACCGCGGAGTGTGCCGACAGCTTCGCCCTGGTGGCGGCTTGCGCGGTGCGTGCGAGAGGAGCGTGCGGGAGCGAGCGCGGCGGGAAGGAGGCGAGGGGAACGCGTGTGTGTGTGTGTGTGTGTGTGTGTGCGCGTCTGTTTGTAGCGGCACAGAGGAGCTGGAGCCGGCGTCACGTGCGCGCGCTCACTCCGCCGCTGCCGCCGCCGGGGACAGGCTGTGCTACAGACCCCGGTATTGAATCACCAGTGCCGGGCAACCTCTCCATCCCCACCCACCCCCGTCCCCGCTCGGCACCGCAGCCTACGCAAGGAAACAAAGGGGCGCCTGGAGAACCTGTGACCGCTCCGCGGCAAGGAAGGAGCGGGCAAGTGCCGACGCGCGTCCTCCCCCGCCGCGCCGGGGCAGCGCCGCCACGGGCGGGCCCGCCCTCTTGGCCGCGGCCCGGCCTCCCCCGCCCCGCCCCGCCCCGCCCCACGCCGAGCAGCGCCACGACTGAAAAGTTGAAGCTCGGCTTGTAACATGCGAACCGCGGCCCGCGAGGGGTGTGCGGACACCGGAGTGACCCCGGCGCCACAGCTCGGGCCGGGCCGGGCCGTCTGAGGGGCAGGGGGCGGGGCATCACCTCCCGCGGGAAACTTCGCCTCCGAGTCGTCAACGGGTCCCCGTCACGTCGGGTACAATTCCCGTCGCTTGTTCCTTTTTTTTTATGTGGGTATTTCTCTCAGCACCCCGTTTTCCAAGACCGAAAAAAGGGGATCTTATTAAGATCACAGAAGTGGCCCCGGCAGCGTCACTTCCCCCCCAGCCCGATGCATCCAGCCGCCCGCTCCTGTCGCAGCCGTGGTGACAACGCCGCCCTGCAAAGGCGGCCCAGAGCAGCAGGGAACCCTCCCGGTCGCAAGGAAGAAGAAAACTGACGGCCCTTAAGCCGTCGTCAGATTGCTCATTGGACATGGCGAATATAATGATTTTAAAGTGTTTACGAAGCAATTAGCGGTAAGGGATTAACGTTGACCATGTTCCTTGTGTATCCCTTATTCTCATCGCATAGGCAGCACCTCTAGCGCGGTTCTTTGATAGGGGTAACATTTTCCTCATCAACTGATAGCACAAAACTCAGCTAATTATCAATAGAAAGCAAATAATGTAGGTGAGGGGTGTTTTTCTTCAGAATAGTTGTTCAGTTTCATATAGCAGTATGTTTTTAATTAAAAAAAATTTTTTTTTTTTTTTGATTACAAATCGCACCTGGGAGAACCAGTTGTTTGTTGAGCAGTACCCAGCACAGTCATAACAGCCCATAGCCATCAGTGGAAAAGTTTCCTGCCACAGCTCTGATCACAGGCCCACTGAAGCTCTTCACCTCATATTTGACAGAAGAAACCACTATTTAATAATACCCCTGAAATCCTTTAACGATTCTAATTGTTGAGGAAATCTTACCTACTTCTGTCTCCTAATGTGGCACAAGTATGGAATACCATGAAACACACTTGAGTGTAGTAGAAACTCAGCTTTTTCATGAGAGTTGACTTCGAATGAAGGCTGGCCAAGAATACCTGAATTAATCATCCAGAGGAACCTTTGTGACAGGCTTTGTGACTATTCAATATGAGGGCAAAGAGTCTTTCATCTTGCCCTAACCCAAGTAAAAATAAAGCAGGAAGGTTCCCAGCCACAGACTATGGAAACTACATCAGAAACAAGGTGTTCACTATCCCCATAATGATTTGTTTCTCAAATTGCTCCATTATTTTCCTTCAGAGACTTCAACCTGTCAAGCCTCCTCAAAACTTCATATAGATTAAGAATTTATTTCAACTTTCCAGACAGCAACAATTAAAAGCATAAAATTCCTTTCTATTTTGTTACCCTTTTTGAAATGTTTTCTTTCTTTCCAAGGGGTCAGTGTTCAGAGCATCTCACTTCTCGAGTATTAAGCAGCTTGGTATTTAATGTTTCATCTTCATATTACGTCTTAGTGGACTCCATCCTGACTCTGCTCCAGCCTAGCCTGACCTCCTAGATATTCCATGTGTTCAGGTTGAGTCTGGAGTATACAATTATACAGTTAGAACCAAAGTTCCTACATTTTGAACTGAAAATCCTACAGTTTGGACTAATCTCCTTTCTCATCTCCTTTTTTGTTTTTCATTTCCTTTTTTCCCCTAATACCTAATGTATTTATACACTTCAGTAGGTGGCATTTATCCTACTTCCTCTCCTCTAGCGACAGACATACTATCTGCCCTTCCAATGCAATGTTCTGTAAAAGTCTCAAAACAGATTATGGGTTCTTAAATGTTTGAGGCTTTTTTTCTTATCTTTTCCCTTCCAAACATTGTTCCTCATCCTGCTGTTAACCATTTGCTCAAGCTCAAAATCTCTTCATTTGAAGTTCAGAGAGTTGCCCCTGGGGGACCATCACTGGTAGGAGGTTAAGCTTAATTGCACAGTGATCAGTTACTAATGGAGATCCAGCTGAAGTCTTTTCTGGTAGCTGTGAACTATTGAGAACCTACTCAAGGCCTCTGAAGAGCACACTTCTGCTGGCAGCAAAACAAGATCTGAAAACTTATTATATATGTATTGCTCCTCCAGACCATTTGTAGATGTTTTCAGTCAACCAGCCATTACTGAAATGGCTAATAATCTATTTGTCTATCGCTTGATTTAGCACACTAACATCATTGTCACTGTGATGTTTGTGATGAAGCAAAAAAAAAACTTTGTATGTTACTTCTATTTCTAGAAGAGTGCAACCAAACATAATAAAATCCACAAGCAAACACTGTCTACTATCCCATCGCAGTGTGACAACAAGCTCCATAGAAGAGACACTAAAGTGTATTCAGTATGTGGGCAGGAAGGAATAAAGTGGAAATAAAATAAACTCTTGTAAGGAACTCCAAACAAATGGATTGGTGAGGGACTGAGGAAACAGCAAAATCCAGGAAATGTTTAAACAACTAAAGTAACCTCAGAATAACCATTAATACTCCATCGGTGCTGAAAAGAGGCCTGGAGGTGGAACAGAAAATTAGTCAATTATTTTAAGAGATGCACACAGCATAGTACTGTGCAGTTAGGATGTGCCAGAATACAAGGTAAAAGGATAGCAAAGCAACTAGGAAGGTATCTTGTTGAACATGGTCTAGAATTTAATTTGGTTTGCTCTTTGCTTCCATGTTTTCACCTTAACAACTTTCAAAGTCTATTAAATAAACTAGAAACTGTTTTCTATGGGAGGGTGGAATTTGAGGGGTTTTTACCTGCAAAGCCCATCTGGTATGGGAATAAAATGAATCGGGGTGAAGCTTGCAAATTCAGGCTGGTCCTGTCTTCTCACAGACAGAACACCTTCATTCCCCCGAGGCTGGTGCACAGAGGAGACTAAGGCCAGGGACTGGTGTTTGAGCTGGTAAATAGATCTGGTAGTACAAAGTGCCAAGTTTCGGGAGAGACCCCTCAAAGGGTAATGTACCCCATTGTTGCAGGCAAGAGACAGAACATCATGAACATAGCATTCTTTACACAGAGTGATCTCTTGAGAAATTCCCTGGAAAGCGAGGTTTTTAGAGGTCTTTGGTTTGAGAAGCATATGGAGAATTTGAGATACGGACATTTATCTTCAACTTCTGTGCTCCGTGTAAACGGACAGATTTGTACCAGAGCAGTCTCAAGGGGATCAAGCCTCTACATTAAGATTCTACAACACAAAGTGATACTCCATGGCTGTACATTTTGTTTTGGCAGCTTAGTGTGCCTCCAATGATCACGATTGCATCTAAACTGAGTGGTGCAATCCCCACTATGTTTAAAGCTTGCAATCTTAAAATACCTCAGAATGTTTTACAAGTTCTATTCTTTTATTCAACATTGTCACCTTTTTTTTTTTTTTCCTCCCCAAGTTTTCAGCATGATTGGACACGTAACTCTTTTTATTCCTGACTTTACTAAACTTCATTAGTTGGAAATCCCTTCTCCCAGGACAAAAGTCTATAGGATCAGATATTCTAAAATAAAGTTAGAAACTGGCCTTGTATCTTATTTGCAGGTAAAAAAAAATAAATTTCTACTTACCCTATTCATAAGCGCATAAAAGCCTTTTAAAGTCAATTAAGACAGTCCATAAAAATTGAAGAGGAAAGGCTTTAAAAGTCCACTGATAGGTTTTCTATTAGGCTAATACTTTAAAGCTTCCTTAGCACCTTCCATCAAATGATTTCATTCTGCTGTATGAACACTTCTGGAGCTAGGTATTACATCCTTTTAATATTTGAGGAGATCAACAGTTTAAGTATCAGACCCTTGGAAAAGTCAAGCAACAATGTTTATAAAAGCAATTAGCCCCAGAGGAACAAAAAAACCTACTTAAAGCAGAAATAAGTGGAGATTCCAGAGTGGTCAGGTTTCTATTTAGCTTTCAAGCTAACTCATGTCTAGAATACAAAAATGTAAGGTTAGACATAACTGAGAATGAGACCAGTGGATGACAACTTAGCAACCACGGGCACCTGTGTAACAGCATTTCAGTGTTCTGCCTTCCCTCCCCCCCCCCCCACCATTGGCTTCTCACTGTATTCTAGCTAAAATCCAGATGGCTTTTTTCACCTTCATGTGACTAGATAGGCCAGTTCCCAAGATACCTGAGAGACCTGGCGTTCCCAGAACAGCTTCTGCACACTGGATTGATCACAGCCTCAACCACAAGAGCTACACGTGCAGATTTTCCAGTATTAGCATAACAGATCAAGATTAAAATGCAACTTTTCTAAAGCATTGCAGAGTACTACTCCCAAACTTCAGTTACAGACCACCGTGCAAAAATAACAAGGTTCTGCTGAAAGAAAATGGCCTTGGGAAAACAATGTTATTGATCTAAAGACAAAAAACAGATACTTTCCATCCACTGAATGGTGGTGGAATAGGAATTTATCAGAGCCGGCCTTTCTAAAGTTCTTTTATGCCCAATATTCTTCTCATGATTATATATATTACTGCACTATCTGAATTCCTTCAAGTAGCACACTAAACTAGGTGACTAATAACTGATAGTTCCTTCATCAAAAAGGCAGCTGTATTATGTTGCAGTCTTTGCTGTCTATGGTGAGACAAGAAAGGTTCAAAGAAATGGTCCTTGCAATTAAAGCAGAAGGTAGCGGGATTCTAGATGGTTATTAGTTACTATTGAAACCTGTTATACCTTCTTGTACTGATGGCTGCTGCACACAGTGCACAGAAGTTTTACCCTTAATTTAGAAAGTTCAGTTCCACCAAAGAAATAGCTGGCACTGGCTTTGGTACTCATGGTTTTCATCCCAGACCTGAGACCAGGCAGTTAAATCTTGAAGGAAAAAAACAAACAAACAAAAAAACTCTGAAGCTAGATGATTGATTGCTATGATAGGATGGCAGCTCCAAGAAAGGAGGACAGTAAAAAAGTTTGGTTTTTTTTTTTTTTTGTAGATGCTGTTATGTGAGGCCATCAAAAATGAGTAAAGAGGTTCTCTAGAGCCATCTAAATGCAAAGACCAATTGCAGATACACAAGAGAAAACAATACATTTTTCAAAATGTTTTGACCCCACCATCAGCCTACTTGCCTGAGCTCAGATTCAGTTGCTTGCTCTTCTTCCATGAGCTAATCCCATCTAAGCACTGGGTCATATTGATAATTGAAGTTATGTGAAATAGGCAACTGAGTGAAGTAAAGCTGATTATTCAGAAAGAAGAAGAAAAAAAAGTGCCAGGATTTTAAAAGCTAGATTACATGAATTTTTGCTCATCTCAGAAATGCAGGAAATTATTTTCCTTGAATTCTGCAAGATCAAGTGCGCCACTGATTAAAACTTTGTCTGTTCAAGTGGAAGAGCAGAACACTGATGAGTTTGATTGTCCTGCAAGCAAGATATTTTCAATGAGACTGTTAACAAAATGAAGCTACTATGATAATTTAATTCTTAGTTCAGGCCTTCCAGCAGCTTTTCAACATGAGTAATCTCCATCAGTTCAATACCCCCAAAATTATAAATAACAACCAGTGAATATATGCCATTGAAATGTAGGCAGGCATGAACTTAGGAGGTAGTCCGTAACTTTTATAGTCTCACCACCAATTAACAATGTAAATAAATTACTAAAGCCCTATCAGATTATAATTTCCTCAAAATAACATTTCTGTGATTATAGTTATGAAGTAACTATATGAAGTAACTAATCAACAGGGAGGGGGGAAATCCTAGAATAACCTGAATTAGCAGCAATCAAGATGGTTGGCTTGTCATGAGCCTCTGCCTCTAGTGTAAGTATCTTTATGTCTGAGAAAAACCCCACAACTATTCCACCTGCTTCTGGGTACATTCGGATCATTACCAAAATACCGAGTGATACAAATGGAATAAGCTCACCACTATTTTATCCATCATGGTAAAGATGTCATCTAAGAATGAATGCACTGAAAGGTATGATGAGATCTCTTGTCATCGCTCAGATAATGAAAGAAGATAAAAGGCACATTATTCAAAGCTTATTGATAAAGCAGTAGCACCTCATCATCACAAAGTATATTACAGACATCCAAAAAAATATTTGGACGCTCCTTTGGCACTGGATGGTGTAATGTGTGGGAGGAACATGGAGGAGGGAGGAAGACTCCCACTCACACTGTAGAACTTAGGAAAACTGCATTTAACTGTCCTTTGCGCAGTCCCAAGAAAAGCTTTGATTAATACAGAACTCCATTTTTACACAAGAAATACCACAAAGAGGCAGCAAACTCTCAGAAATAATTGATAGATATTTCAAAGGAATTGGACAGATCATTAATTCTGGATTTCTTTGGTGACATCATTCTATTTGATCCAATTATTAATAAGAAACCTCACTAGGTGAAAACCTAGGCAGGCCTTTGTACCAGACACAGTACTGCAGCTTGTAAGCATGTGTCCTTTCTGTTACATATTGCCCAAAATCAAAGGAAGGAGTAATCTGTTTTCTTAAAGCAGGTTAAAGGGAATACAATGAAAGGTAGATAGAATGTCTCTGCAAATACTTGTTTTTAATGTCAAAGTTTTGGAAGTAGCAAGAACAAAGATTTGTTGCTGACTTTGTTGCTAATTTAAGAAGTTCTGAGTCTAGACAGCCCAGCATTGATAAAGTTGTTTTTATAATCAAATTAGTTTGATCAAGAGACTGCTAAAAAAAGCAAATTAATTTGAGACCTCACTGTACCTAATGAGAGATCTAACCATTAGTCTTACATCAAGCCAGTAGACTACAAACAGTTGGATCCTTAAGATTTACTTGCAAAAATAATATTCATTGCAGGCAATTATCATATGAAGAACAAATACGATTATGAAGTAGACCATTACCATTTCACATAATTGAATATTTTCCCATTTACTTTTCCTTCCCTAATTCTGCTCCAGAAACAAACAGGATTTCTTTAGGTTGCAGAAAAATCACAACTCTACCACCAGATTACTGTTCAACCTCATACTTGACAATGCTCAAGAACACAGAACATGCATTTAAACAGCAGCAAGTCCAACAGGGAGATTTAGAGGAAAAATGTGTGAACTACAGCCCTGATCTAACATCCAAAATAAAATAAATGTTCTAATGTTCTTGTTTCCATTCTTGTATGGATATTTTTCTTCAACACTGGTTTCCTTATAGGGAGAAGCTGTTCACTATCCATAAATTTACTGCAAATGAAATGTCTGTTTTCAACAAACAGGGTACACATATTACTGTGAACATTAAGACTGGAATTTTAAAATCTTGCCAATTCTTATCTTTGATTTCTGCTCTTAATCAAAATTATTTTTTTAAAAGGATGTAAAAGTAGCAGTAATTTTAAGTTTACTTCCATTCTGTTGTGTAATCCAAATAATTCATCAGAACAAAGCTGTCAATATCCACTTGGCCAGCTAGCTGCTCACAGAGACTTTTGTGAATCGCGCTGCTCTTAACCTGCTGCTGCTGCATAAAGTGTATACCTTTCAGGAAAGGTTCACAGTGCATTCATTTTAAAAGAACAATGCTATCCCTGTCATAGTCAAAGGCTTATCAGTAACTCGCTATTCAACATACAAAATGAAACGGACTCAAAGATATAATTTCTGAGGTTTGAAAGGTCAAGTTTAGTTTGGAATTCTTTAAAAATCACACATGAATTTTCATAGTAAACATTAGCATCTTCATCAAGCTGAAAGGGTTGCTATTTTTGAGCATAAAACTGGTTACTAATATAAGGAGAAGTGGTTTCACTCCATGGCTGAATATTTAAGTAGAAAAGCAGTCAGGAAATAGGTCCACCAGCAACCCTCCACCCTATGGAGCCCGGTAAGTGCTCGATGCTTTAAGTGTTTATTTTTTATGCTGCTGGAAGCAATGAGGCTGGGAAACAATGTGATATGCTTACAAAAACCCCACTGAATTAAAATGGAAGGCGAGAGCCTACTTCAGCTAAAAGAAGACGACCAACCCAAAATAATAAGCATTTAGAGCCACAGGAAGTATTTATTATCAACATTAATTTGTGCTATGTTTTATTTTTCTATACATCATAACTAATGCATAGCTTTCATAGCTGGAAAAAAGCTTCAGGAGTCACTCAGAGCCAAGATGTACACAAATGAGAATTATTTTATCATCTGTCTAACATACATTCAGTGTTCCTGAGAAACTACCGTATCTGAGTTGAAACTGCAAAATGAGCACACCTCTGATCAGCAGAATTAGTCTATTGCCACTGCTACAGGAATGTTATTTTACCACTGTTACCATGTTTAGTTTAATCCCTTGATACTGGAAGCTGGGATCTCCTTGATGCCAACCACTTATCTCAAAAGCATCAGTTCAAATTGGAGGCAGCCCAAGCTTGTCATTTGCAAAAGGAAAAGTGAAAAGAGAAGCACACTCTCATATAATGGTTTCATCCTGGTTTTAAAGGCGGTCAGTTCAAGCTCAAAAATACCTGACATTTGTATTACTGGGGACCATTGCTCAGTTTTGTATCAGAACAGCTCTAGGAAGCATACCTCAAAAGAAAGCTACCAGTGTAAGATGTATTAGTAGAAAATTAACTAGATTGACCAAGCAGATAATTTTTCTCTCTGCTTCACATAAATCCTGTGTTACATACATAGTCCTGAAGTTAAATAATTTTAAAAGGTCAACAGAGTACTGACACAAGATGATACTTCCAATAGTAAAAGGTGTTTATCATTAAAACCTTCAGCCATTCTAAAAGCAAGATAAATGGCTATTCCTCAGAAATTACAGTCAGTGAATAAATTCACATACTTTAGGATACAACTCTCTGCTTCCTAGTGTCATCCTGTGGTATGGCTTTTTATTGCTGAAGTGTCAGAAAATGAAGAAAACTGTAGCAATCTGACTACAAATTAGTAATTGTAGCTTGACTGGATGGAAGGAAGATTCTTTGCCCTTTGACTTCTGTTAAGGTATCTTTTCAACTTACGTACTGAAAGCTAATTTCTGCATTTTTGCTTTAAGCCGCATTTCTCCTGGCACATAATGAGCAGTTTACACCTTGTAGCAGTGCAGGTTGAATATTACACATCAAACACTAATGTGGTTTCACAAGCCCTGATCCAAACAGGCAAAAGCTGATGAGAAATCGTGGTATTGCTGCAACACAAAGCTGACCAGACTGGTACAGAACCTATCAACACAGCTGTTAGTCTGTACCAACAGCTCTTCAATGTCAGTGTGTAAACACAGGTACAACAAATGAATACATTCCTCTAAGTCCCAAAGGAATTTTAGCACATCTTTTGCACTGGTGTATATACAGATTTCAAAAAAACAGAAGTTCAGGGGTTTTACGACATTAAGACATAGCAAAGCGTTTATTCTCTCTGACAAAAATTCTAAATGCTATAAAATCCCCACAAATCTAAATACAGTATAACTAGTCACTTCTTTATATCTCCATAATGTTAACAGATACGTATCTAAACACAGCTTAGTGTACTCAATCATTAGGAACTACCTCTATATCTAACAAACCTAAATATACACACTACCTCACATCAATATTAGCCCTTTTCTGCTTTGAGGTATTATACAGAAGCACAATTAAGACAGAAGACTCTCTTCTCTTCAAAAAATATACTCCTTTCACTTAGTACTCTTTTCCTATCATCTAATCCATTCTATATTTTCAAAAGTCCCACACTATAAATAGTTTCTTTTATACAAAACATGTATTTTCAAAGCTCACCAGAATTCCTCTGGTAAAAAACCAAACCAAACCAATAAAATCACTGTAAGTAAACAAAGCACTGCTTTTCAGTTTAGATGGTTCCAAAGCAGATAACCAACTAATCCTAAGAGAGCAATTCCTCAGGACTCGGAAGCAAACATGCTTATGCCCCAGACAGTGGTCTGAACGCTCTGGAGCGACATCAGTAAGGCAGGGAGCACGGCAGAGCAGCGAACAGCCGAAGCTGGTCAGGGCAGCGGACGTGCTTTACTCAGGATCCCTTGCTCGGCAGGACAGCAGGAAGAGTCACAGGGGCCGTTAGTCAGCTGTGGCACATCACAGAACAAACTGCACAGGAAGCTGAATTTCTATTTGACATTAGCAAACTCCTCTGGTATATTTTGCAATTTCCAGCTCCCCCCTCCCCGCCCCCGGCTCATTGCAGGGTGAGTAGCCAAAAGCGAAACCCTGATGATGAGCAGGACCATGGGTGTTTTTAACTGTTCTAAAAGGGAGGCAGTGACCTTCATACACTCATAGATAAGTGGTCTCATTCCTACACCTCATTCTTGATCTCCTTTTGTTTCTCTGGGCAAACATTTTTGACAGTTTTTCCACCAGGAAAATGGGAATGAGGTTTTTGCCTTTCAACACATGAAAAACCAGAGCTCTTCTAAACCACAAGTCATTCTGCATGCTGCTGTTGTATTCCCAAGGTAACCATAGTGAAGAAGGTTCCTGATAAAGTTTCCCTTTAGGACCTAGAAAGCGTCTTTCTCCAAGAAGCCATGCTGACTCACTCTTGCATTACTCCTTCAGAGGGCCAGTTACTTCAAGAACTTGCTCCCTTCCCACTGCTACATAGCTCTAAAGCGACATCAAAAGAGAGAGTGAAGTATGCAGTGACTCTAAGATATCCACAGTGATTTAAGTGAGTCTCTGCCCCAAACCCCTGAATACCTTCAGTTGATAGCAACCGGTGTGGTGCAGCAGAACAGGCACAAAGACCCTCCAACTCTGAACCCATTCTGCACTATGTGATTGTTAGTGAAGAAACAACTATGTATTTTGTATGCAGTCTGGTATAAGAAAATGCTTCAGTCCGAAACTTAGTCACCGCAAGCACTTTGCCTGTCAGGTCTCCAGTAAGAGAATCATGATGACATATACAACTAACAAGCTAGTACTGAATCCACTAGATTGCTGCCATGCTGGAGCTTCAGTACCTTCTTGAAGCACCAACCTCCCGATTCCAGCAGAGTCTCTACAGCCAAGCTGCTTCCTGTAGCTCACGTTCCTGCTGCTATGAGAGAGAGCACCAGGCCTGCTCTGTCCCCAGTGACAGCTGGGACACCCGACAGCCCACCAATTAAGCCAGTGACACCGGTGCACCCCAGTGCCTTTCAGTGGCTTGCACAGGTGTCCCTGACTTAATTGGAAGGTGGCAGGGTTGCACAGCTGTCAGAGGACATTCGTTTGCCCTGCAGTATTTGCATTCCTAGTAGCAAAGATACAGGAGAGTGAAAGACCCCAGGTTGGCTGTCACAGTCCAAGCTGAGTTTGTGGCTATGACAAGAGAAAAAAAAAAAAAAAAAAAGAAAAAAAAAGAAAAAAAAGAGGAAAAAAAAAAAAAGAAAACCAGGCCAAAGTCTCCCCTGCGTCAAGTTCCACTCACAGCCATAGCCATCTGCTCCCCCATTTGCAAATACCAAAGCTGCTGCAGTTTATGCCAGCTGGTTCTGGGGTCCTCAAGGGATTTCATACTGAGAATTGGCTGTGTTTGTGCACCTCTCCATACCTAGGGAAAGTCGTACAGAAGGTGGTTCTATACCATTTAGCTGAAGGCTGCACACAAATACTAGATAAATTCTTACCTGGGGAGCAGCTGCTTTACAGCATTGCACAAAGTAGCCCTCTCTGCCTCCCAAAAGGCCACTGTGAAACCCCATATAAGGAACCTGAGTTATCCTAGAGGAGGAATTTGTAAAATAAACATTTGTATGGTTAGGAATAATGGTTTGAAACCAAACTGCTTAAGTTCAGGATCCCTACGCTTTTAATAAAAACCCCTTGTGACTGCAGTCAGAAAACTTAATCCAGTTCAACGTTTTATGAAGATTCAACCTCCCTCCTTCCTACTGAAAATTGTTTCATAAGCAGGGAAGTCTAGACCCAGACCACACCACCTGCAGTGGGGGAAATCTCCAACCCCTTCACTTGCTCAACAGACCTGCTGCACACTCAAGTCCCACTCTGTATTACAAATTCACCCACACTTTTCAGGCATGTTTTCCTTCATAATACTGTTCAGACTGCTAACAAAGCTTTCAAAACTTCTCTGCTCCCCATCATACAAATTGCAATTTAGCAAAAAAAAGCTGGAATTCAAAGAAAATACTCAAATTACTTGATTCCAAATAATTTTATAGCCAAATGCTATGATTTAAACAGGATATGCTGAACATCAGTGCTCAAGAGGAGTGCTCACCAAGGTGAGTTGCCAGCTCTCCAAACATAACCTATTTTTACTTCAGCCTTACAGCAAAATAGCACACAGCTCCATTCCAGGGGAACCTGTTTCAACAGCAAGAGCTGCTCCAGCTTCTCTTTGCCAGAAGGACCAAATCTCAGTGTATTCCAGGGAGAGGAAAAACTGAAATCTGACCAAATCTTAAATCACAGAATGGTTTGGGTTGGAAGGGTCCTTAAAGATCTAGTTCCAACACCCTGCTATGGGTAGGGACACCTTCCACTAGACCAGGTTGCTCAAAGCCCCATCCAACCCAGCCTTGAACACTTGGGGAGGGAGCATCCACAACCTCTCTGGGCAACCTGCTCCAGCGTCTCACCAACCTCACAGCAAAGAGCTTCTTCCTTATATCTAGTCTAAATTTACCCTCTTAGCTGAAAACCATTACTCCTTGTCCTGTTACAACAGACCCTGCTGAAAAGTTTGTCCTTGTCTTTCTTATTAGACTCCCTTCAGATACTGGAAGGCCACAATAAGGTTTCCACAGAGCCTTCTCTTCTCCAGGCTGAACAACCCCAGCTTTCTCAGCCTGTCCTCACAGGGCAGGTGCTCCAGCCCTCTGATCAAATCTTACTATAAATTCCATATGGGATTAGTTTTCCAAAATTGAAAATGCTATCAAGTCCTATTTCAGAAAAAATCACTCCAAAATGACAATGGTGCAACGTTATTTGACCTAGAGTGTTGCTTATGCTATTGTTGGTGTTGATCTTAAACTGTATCTGAACATTACCCAGCAGGGTAATTTCTAACTGGCCACAGACACATCACTTTACAGGACTTACAACTACATTCTGTCCAAGAAATATCTAAGAGTATGTTTGAAAAAAGTGTTCTCCAAAGATGTCTGCATGCATTTCATTTGGAAAACAATTTAAACAAGTTTGCAAGGGATCAACACTGTACACATTATACTGATGTCATCATAATTGTGCTGCTTAAGTATCTGCACTTTCAATATTAAACTACTGCCATGCCAGTTTAATGGGAGACTAAATGGCTTCTCACATCTTGATCAAAATAATAGAAATACTGACATACTGTGGCACAGAATTAGTATAAATAGACTTTATTGAAGTCAGTACCTTTGTACTGAAGCCGGAGATTGTGTCTACATAAGCACAAGTTGTAACATTTCACAACTTCTAAAAGGAATGTCAACAATTACAACGATCATGCATACCATGGTCGATAATCACATTTTTAGAAGCATTTTCAACCATTTCTAAAGAAATGCTTATAACATTGTTATATAGAGAACTACTTTCAATAAACTGCAAAACATTGATCAGCTTTTCCAGTATGAGCTACAGTGTCAACACAAAAGGGAGGCATAAATGTTTAATTTATGAAATCAGAATGGAATATTTACTGTAAAGAAAAATTAAAAAGCTTTCAAATAAAGGCCATTATTGAACCAAAGTGAAGAGCACAACTTGAACTTTGAATCCTTTCATCTCTTAAAGCTGTCCTCTGAGTAACTTCAGTTCAATGCACAAATTCAGTATTGTGAGTATTCCTTGGACTGAAGTTTGGCAATGATGCGATCCAACTGTCTCTTTGCTTCGCACTGTGGAAAATTGCTCATGTCATAGTATTGAGGGGCAATTTTCACCAGCCTGTCAAAAAAGGAGAAGTTTGTTACTAGAACTCAAACTTTAAGATGCATCCTACAGGAATTCTACAGCTGAGAGGAAGAAAAATTATCCATTATTTTCAGCCCATTCTGCAAGATTAATGCAAGTTTACATACCCCCCCCACACACCCCCCCCCACACACCCCACCCTGCACTTGAACCTCAGTCCCGCTCTATGCAAAAGCCCAAATCCAAAGCAAAGCAGCACACACTTGAGTCTCTCAAGGTGCTCCGGCTCAGCCATATGTCCCTTACAGAGCCACAGTGCAGCTACAGCACAAGCCACAGTAGCCCATACAGTCAGAGCTGCTGCTTAACATCAAAGTCCACAAGCCACAGAAGTCCACCTATGAATCAGTTTGTGTAAGAGTACTGAATTTCAGCCTTTGCTGGTTTAAGCTTTAAAATGCAACCAAGGCCATAGGACCCTGCTTCAGGCTGTACAGCACCTTGCTGAGGAAAAGATTTCTAAGGAAGGATTCAAACACATTTTCTATTAAAATGCTATGGACAATAGATACATACATATATGCTGTGTCTTCTGGCTTATGAATCTTTAAACTATTTCTGTACAAACTCAACAACAATTAAAGAGCCTCTTGGCTCCCCAAAGCTTACACATTGGCAGTTTAAGTACAACCTTAAAGACAGGCAAGACAATTCAGATCTCTGATTGTCCATACAGGACCAAGCCTCTAATTTCCTTAATATACACTCTACTGACAACTATTATGACCAGGCAGCTTGTACCAGTATTACCACCTCTTCCCTTCATATTTTAAGGCAGCACTGGATCCTGTTCAGATCATTCTGGAAAAAGGAGATAACTACTGCCAAGAAAGGTCCCAGATCTTGAGAAAAGAGGCATTTACCAGTATCTCTTCACTTAGGTACACAAGTGGGTGCTAGGACATACACCTAAACCTCTCAAACATCTCAAAGCAGCTCCTTCCCAATAGGCTTACTAACGTAACTGGCTTTAAGTCAAACATCTCTCTGTGCACTGCATACAGAGCCTGGGCATCCAAGTTTTACAACTCCCACAAACAGAAACAAGTATCCATAAAAAAACCCCAACCCTTTAGTCATCTTCAGAATCTCAAGTCCATGCCATTGCTGCTCCCCAAATAATTTTAGTAATAATATTAGTTCCAGGAAACGTGAAAGTAATTACATCAAATTAAAAAAGGAAAAATGAAAGCAAGAGCTTTACAGTAGGTCATAGCTTTTTTAAGACTCATGGCTTACCATTCCGGCTTGATGTCTGTACACGTCCGGATGTAATTCTTTGTTGTAAGGACAAACTCATTATAGAGCACCCATTCTGGTTTATGATCAAGAACAGTGGAGGGATGCAACTGCACCACCTGGTTATCTTTTACTGTTAAGTAATGCCCCGTTCGTTCCAAGTGTGCCACCTAAGTAAAAAGACATTCTTTCATTACCACAAGCAATTTTTAAGTGAAGTGATTTCCAGCCAACTGTTAAGTGTTCTGGACAAAAGTACACAATTGCAACTTTCAAACCTCCTCTCAATTTGGCACATTTCTTGACCACTTCAACCACTGTTTGGTTTGTTTGGGTTTTTTTTATAATTTTTTTTTTTCTATAGACACGATCGAGATGCCAGATGTTTTTGCTAGCTGCAATGGTAAGTGTATATTCTAATACATGATTCAATCCCCACAAAATTGGTTATCACCCAAAAGGAAGAATCATTATTAGAACAATAGCAATGCAAACAAAAGCACTGGAAGGGAATATGTGTTGGACAGGTTTGTAGCATCACACGAAGTCAAGTGTGATCTACTACAGGAATCTGCTTCAAGCACTTCAATGAAGTAGCTGCTGTGGGACCCACGAGCCACAATATTATCCTTTCAAGTTTTTATTAGTGCAGTGTTTCAGTAGTAATTTTACTGATGCATGTATTATGCTGCAAATCCTCTCACAGCAGCCCTGGAAAAAAGAAGTCAGTCCAGTAAGAACGGGAAGTTTAGTATGTCAGAAATAAGAACAGTCTTGTAACAGAGTGAGCTTTAGAGCTGGAAAGTGTAGGGTGGGCAACACACTTCTGCTGTGACCTTGGTGAAAATCAATTAACCTCTCTGACTAAGCTTCTTGCTCTATGAAAGGGAATAATGCCTACCTCACTGAGATGCTCCGATACCTAGCTCATTAAGATTTGGTAAAGCAGACAGTTACCTTAGAAGGGTATCCTCCGTAAGAACAGTTAATCTAACAGAACAGGTAACTAAAATTAACCTTTTGTTACTGGTAATTCAAGATGACCTCAGTACTTATTACATATACACACACACACACAAAAATACTGTAAAAAGCTTAAGCAGATGGGCAATGGCCGAGACACATTTTTAATCACATCACCACTATCTGCTTTCCTTTAGTATGCTGGGTACTTCCTTGTTTTCTTAATTGCTAGGTACATCTCACTTTCTCCCTCCCCTCCCCCAGTAAAAAGTAAATTCCATCCATTAGATTAAAACCACAGGACTTCTAAAGCAAGAGCTACCACAAATTTTAAGTCCGAACATCTCTTTAGTATCAAGTTACTTATTTTGAGTGTGTTTCTCTTTTATATTTTATGACATTAATATCTAGAACATCTTTTCAGAATGGAACAAAGCTGCAAATCTTTTCACTCCAGATTTGAGACGACACTGCTATTTTATTTCAAGCCTAGGGAGGCTCTTTTAAATGGAGATTAACAGTACACTGTCTGTAACGATTTAGGCTAAATTTCATCCAACTCAATCCAATGTTTGCAAAATTAAATAGCAGTGTAACTGCAAAGCAGACTAGAATAGAAACTCATCTGACACAGACCTAGCATATATGTTGCTGTGGGATTATGCCTTTTTAAAAATCAGTTTCATTTTTCAGATCAAAAGTGAAGCATGTATACAAAAATATTTGAATGTTTTGGTTTTGTTCTTCCTATGAAAGGACAAACATTAATTTATTTAGGTTTCATTCTAGGAAACAATGTGCTGTTAAATTCAAATCAACACAATTTATCTTTAGTACCTCAGTCTCACTCAGATGATAAGGCTTTACTATTTTAATACATCTTGCTTTTCCAAATACATAGTTTCCTTTTCCCTATAATTTATAATGATAGAAAAAAAATTATAATTCTGAACTAAGAATTAAAACAAGTAAATAAGTAAAATTATTCTGAAATAACTAATTAAGCATGCTCAAACACAGAGAAGTTAAGTTTGCTCTTAATTTCCCAGAAAGGACAAGGACTGGAGTAGCCCCAATTAAGAAAAAAACATTTCCTTAAAAATGATATCAGGGATAAGTCACCCTTAAGTGGCCACGTACTGTTGTGAATTATTTCGATCCTGAGCTGCAATGTTTATCCCATTTAGATGTTTCTATTAGGTATGCTTGTTAGCACACAGATTGGTAAAGAATTTCGGGTTCGGTAATGGCAACACTATCATGAAATATGCCCAGCAAAGCCATGGCGCTACAGCAAGCGACAATGGTCTGTCAACTACATTTTCCTGCTCCCTCCTAGTCTGAGCTGTTTCAGCACAGCTGACAGAGCCAATTCTGCTTCTCCTCTGAAGGTTTAAGGGGCTTGCTAGATTACTATGCTAAAAGAAGCAGAAGGAGGGAACAAGGATACAGAGGAGGCAGCATATACACTTAGGCTCCCTTGAACTGCTGGCATACAACCAGTTCCAGTGCCTGTAGAAGATGACACAGAGGTGGCTGGGCCAGACGTCCTCCAGAGCTCCTTTTCAATCTCTCCTATACTGTGACTGCCATGTTTTTCAGAGTATAAAGAGCCTGAGCTTACAGAGAAACCACAGGTTCATACAAAGTGTGTCTAGAAAATGGGTTCATTCTCCCATGAATAGTGGTAGTAAGCAAGATACTAGGGAACAGGTGTGAACCCTGAGATCAAGGAATCTGTCAAGTACTAATATAAAGCAATTGTGAATTAGGCTACCTGAGCAAAGAATGGGGCTGTAAATGGAGAGAAATGCTATTAACATTGACTACATAGCACAAGGAACTACACAAACGTGACTAAAAGGATCAAGCCAGCCCATGCATCTCTGCAACAGGTGACTCTGCAGTTTGCGAAAGGCCACCTGACAATGATTGAGACAATTAGAATGCTTTTATCAACATGACAAAGTTGGCCAACTGCAGTACATGCCACCATAGGAAAAAGTTTTAGTTCAAGTTGTTATAACAGAAGCTTCAAGGATGTCACAATTTATTAAGAATGCCACACCCTCCTCTGAAACTTTAAGTGTGCTTCTGCTTATTTATCTATCACACCATTGAACATAGAAGGCCCAACCATGGTAGTCAAACATGTCAAACACCGCAAAGCCAAATGCACTTAGGGGCAAAAGCAGGAATGTTACAAGATCCAACATTTTTTAGATTTAAGGCTATGAATTTTGGCAGGCTACTCTTGACAGATGGTTTAGAGAAATGATTGCTTCTTGTCCGTCTTTTCAAAAAGAGAATGCCAGCATCCACCAAAGGAGCAATGTCAGTTGCTTGGATTTCTGAAATTTCTGCATGCAGAGAACACAACAGTGTTTCTGAAGCTGTTAAAAAAGTTTTAAATCGTTTCTCTGCATTCTTAAAGAGCAAAATGAGCATCATTAAATGCACCGGTGACCACCTTCATGCCATAGGTTTATTTTATTACAATTCTACATAATCAGCTTCCTACAAGAATAAAGACTTCAAAATATATATCATTCTATGCCCAAAATAACACAGAAGACTGAGAAGCTGCAAGAATACTTTAAGGAGCAGTCCAATCACCTGACATCTAACTTCATGTAAGCAGAGGTAATTTCATCTTCGTAGTGACCCTAACATACCCTGTGTTTGACTAAGCCATGGCTTCCATAAAAGGTTCCAAACTTGAAGACACCACAGGACTTTGGATTTTGCTCCACCTTTAAATTCTGACTTAAATTTTCAACTATCAATTCTTGTTCTGCCTTCACTACTAAATTGGAAATACAATGAAAAAACCTGAAGTTCTTTACAACTGGCAATATCAGTCTACAAAATAAGTAAATAAATCACTAAGGGGAAGATGAGCAATCTTTAAGATACTTTGGCATTCATTTGCTTTTTCCAATCCAATTTTAACAGTTTCCTTAGCTTACTCCCTGTACCATATTTACTTTTTGCTTATTCTTTAGCAGTTATTTCAGCTACATATCTACCAATGCTTTAAAAATTATAAACTTAGTTTTTCTGCTTCTGTTGAGTAAATAATCATCTATACCAAGTTTAGTCTTGTTGCCAAATTACTATAGTGTTATAGCTGTACAACTATGCAGAATGGGTCTAGCACTGAAGTACTGACAAAGCAGTATTTCTTTCATCTATGCATTTTATTTTCAACGAGCAGTTTTTCCCATGTTTTTGCAAGCATCACTCTTACGCTATTTTTTATATACTTTGCATATTCTGAAAAAAGCCATAAAATATTTTCATTATAAAAATTAGAAGAAACTAGGGACATAGTACAAAAGTTTTCTAAGATGCTTAACTTCCCATCAGTATGTATCCTTCCAGAAGTTTTTCTTCACACAGAATTGTTGGCAGTTTTGAACTATTTCACTATTTTCTTAGTCTTGTCTGTGGCAGATTTAGTGGAATTCAAGTTCATATTTAAATGTGAAGGGTAAAGATAAGATTTGTGACCAGCAGACATTTCGCATTTATCAGTCATTGACACACAACTGAAGGCAGGCAAATTTACAGTACTTAGTACTAATGATACTAGTGCTACTATTTCAATAGTTAATACAGGCCTGCACTGTCTGACATCAACCACAGGTCTTGGTTAGTGTAGGTTTCTACAGTGAAATTTTATGAGCAGTAATTGCCTAGTGTCCTAAAAACAAAATATAAAACCATGTAGTCAATGAGAACTATTTCAGAACAATGGTTGTTACCGTTCTTTCCTCTTCACACTGTACTTTTAACCTTAAAGAGTTTGAAGAATCAACTCTGCTACATGTTGCCCACAGACTTTAGTATTCTATGTGCAGATACGATCCACCTATGGCACGTACAGAAACTTTACATGCTCACAGTTGGAATTCCATACACCTTTGGTATTAAAACAACAAAGACTGACATAAGCATTTCATTACTCACATTTTCTGAGCGAGAACCCCCAAATGCCAGAGCCTGAAAATCTGCTTAGAGAGGGTACAGTGTGCATATAGACTACATTTAAGTTCTTTGGGTGCTGGTAAATAAAATATCTTGAGTATTTAAAGTTTTCTACTGAAGGTTACTCAAAATAACATGTGAATTCATGACAGAAGATTCATAGTCAGGGTTGAACAGGTATCACACAACGACTGAAGTTTAAGAGTCAGAGAACCTCAAAATGGATTCTCAAACATGTGAAAGGAAAAGATACTATTGAAATTACTTCCACTCTAAATGCCTTCAACAGGTCTGCTGTAGCTATCTCTCAATTCAGCCCAAAAATTCAATTAGGCATTTTGGGTGAGGACATGGTAAACCACCTATTGACCATGGAAGCCTAAGGAGACTTCTGGAAAGGTTTTCATTTTCATCTATATCAGCCTACTATATGCACAGCAAAAATAGAAAGTCAGATCTAATCCCTGAGCAGCAGAGACTGAAAAGCTACCTACGCCAACAGTGCAGCTCCACATCCATGGCAGGAAAACATCTGCTAGAGAAAGAGTTTCACTCTGAGTAACATAAAGCAAACTGTCGGTGCACAAACTTACAAGGACATGACCTCCTATATGTCTAAGCAAATGAAGGAAGCCTTAGGAGGTATTCTGAAAAAAAAAAAAAAGTGCAACTATGGCATTCAGACCTGCCTCAACCAGATGGGCCCAACACCAACTGTTTGGCCATTCTTTTCTTGCAAAATATTTACAGAATTAAAGGCATAGGTGGGAACGTGTACTAAACATCCCCCAAGAAAGATGAAAACGTGTCCCAAAACCAAGGACTAAATATAGTGTCTAGCCTGTTTGTCTGAAGGCTTACAGCGAGTCTTTAGAACCATTTTAATATTTAAAAGCAACCATAAACAGCCTTAATCTCCTGTTTGCATTACACTGAAATGCAGCTGCTGACATTGATGTTTTCTGTATTCTGAAAACTCCAAAACATGTTTCTGCTACAGACTAGCTGGCTGGCTTAGCCCTCAGGAAGACATCACCTCCTTGGCAGGGCTTGGTTTAACTGTTCATGGCACTCAAGTCTGCACCCCAATCACGAGGAGGTAAGTGCACGCTTGTCAAGCTGCCTGCCATTCTAACCTGCACAGTGCTGACCAACGGTTCCCTTTTCAACTGGTAAACTTTTGTGCTCAAATACAACTAGAGCACAGATAAAGTGAAAAATGAGGAAATGCCCTGGGTACTGGTCAGCCTCTTCAGGATAACAAGGTTGTGTTCTCCAGGAGCAAGATAGTAGGCTCTAGCAGAGGCATTGTGGAGATGCATCAGAACATGTGTTTGCTGGGAAAAACATTATCACAATAGTCCAGAGTCAGGGAGGATGAAGACTCACTCCCATTAATGGTTCCGTACCCCTGGGTCTGCAAGGGCCAGCAAAGGGACTACTTGCAGCCCTAGGATTGTTGAAGAGAAAAAAAGTACTATGCTACCTCCAATCCCCATCTGCCCCCCCCAAAAACCAAACTGACCAAACCAAAAAAACCCAAACCCAAATCAAAACCACAAAACCATCCCACCTACTAAGAAAAAAAACACAGCCTGCATTCTAGGTTGGAGGTATGCTTAATGTGGAATTTAAAGCATCCAGGAGGTAGCAGTGGAATCTAGATTCCGTATCATCCTGGTTCAAGAGGTACATGAGTTACAAAGAGCATACATCTTGAAATTTCAGACCTGCTCCAGTACTCCATGAGTTGCTACTTACATAATTTAAAAGTGAAATATAAATACAAAAAAGGTATGAGAGATGCTCTCCTTCTGTAAGGATTACATACAATGAATACTTATGTACAACCATCCTTTTCCTATTTGTATCAGACTAAAAATTATTTTAAAACTACGCATTCCACAGGTAATTGGAAATGTTTTATGAAGTTACTGCCTCAGCTACTTGAAAGTTAGTGCTCAATTTCTGACTGGTCATGCCAGAAACAGTATTTTGATACTATTAAGATTGCCTATAACTTCTCTTCCAAATACGATGTGACTAAAGAATGTACTACTTGAGTAATAACCAAGCAATCTGACAAAGACTAAATGGTAATACAGTCATTTATAATTTAAGCAACATTCATAAAATAGTGATAAATTACAACCACCATACTAACATTAAAAGCCATGTAAACACTGAACTATGTTTCCTACAAGGACACACACATACCTGCATGAAATACCCAGTAACTAATGCCTTTCTTATGTTGATGTAATAGTCTCTGCTGGTAAAGTCTGTGCTCCTACGAGGCAAATTAAATCTATCCATGATTCGTGACAGCTGTTGGCGTACATTGTCTGCAGACATCAGGGACCTGTAGTTAATGAAGTTGTCATAACACCACTGAACCGACTCATGATCTGCAACATTAAAAAACATGAATCAAATATTAGTATTTCATCCAATTAGACCAAGTAAAGAAAACAGCAACTAACCGATTGATCAGTCAGATGAACCATAAAAAAATATCTGTAAACTTTTATAAATGACAACAGCTCTTAGTTTATTCAGTCCATTTCTTGCATTAGCTAACTTGCCCAAATTGTTTGCTATTCAGGAAGCATGTGGGCAGAACAAAACAAGAGATCTAGATTTTTTCCCTCCTCCCCAACACAATATACACACAATCACTGATACTTTGCTGAAATACCACATCAATAAATTTCATACATTTCAAAAATCATGTCCAAAAAAAAAAAAAAAAAAAAAAAAAAAAAAAAAAAAAAAAAAAAATTTTCAAAAAAAAACCCCAAAAAAAAAAACTTCCCCCTTTTTTCACCCCCAAAAAACAAAACCAAAACCAAAAAAGC